>JARQTC010000623.1:275472-344388 GCA_030142495.1 Cephus runcator
TGTTATACCAAAATTGAATTTACCGCGCTGCCCCCCCCCCCCCCCCCCCGCTCGTCTTTTTATTATACCTTTAAATCGCCTTTCGTTCAGCCCGATCCAGCTTGCTTCGTTCGTTCATGCTTTACGTACGCTGTATACACATATCCACGTGTCCGAATCTCTGACTATATTCCTAATTGTATCTGTACACATAGCTGTTTTCACAAATTCCTAAACAGCCCTGTACACGCGTTTGTTTATTTACACTGAACTTTTCGTCATTTCGAAATTCCCGCTCTTTTTTTGTAACGCCCGTATCCCGCGTACAAAGTCTCGCGGTATCCTCGGGCCGACTTCGGTCCGCGTTTAACAAAGCTAAACGTAAAGTGAATCAGGCCGACACCAAACGCTGCGGGAATCGACGTGTTTCCATACCTGCATATATGCATACGGATCGAGCGCGAATTCGATTCAGTGTTTCAGGATGGAATGAAAATGTGAAAAGGTAAAAAAAAGTTTTCACGTGCAAATCTATAGACGTGTAAGAGGTTAATGTATTTTGGATCCACTGAAATTTCATTCGTAACGTGTCATTCAATTTCCCATTATACCTGGCGGAGACTGTACATGGTATATATATATATATATATATATATATATATATATATATTTGTACGTGTTACGCGGTGCATGCCGGGAATTCACGACTGCGTGTAACGACCGTTCGACGGAAGAATTTGAGACTCGAAATTGAAATTGGAATTGCGGAAACGCGCGTTGCGTGACAATCGGCAGGAGACGTTGCTGCGCATGCGCGTACGAAGTGCCGTAAAAAGCACGATAGACAACAGGGAGGTAAAATTAATTTTTTTTTAACGAATTTTTTAATCCCTAATTAATTAACCCGACATAGACCCTCGTGAAGTGAATGAGGGTAGGCCTGGGAATTTTTTTTTTCTTTTTTTTTTTTTTTCAACTTTAACCCCTTCGCCAAACTTTTTCTTTATTTAATCTCCAATCTCTCTTAGCCCTTCTATCCCCACTGAAATTCCGCGTACCGCGTCTCCCCGCCTCTGTTACTATCTCATCGCGTATCTCATTATCACGGGCATCCTCTATCCCGTCTTATCTTATCGCGACTTACCCTTGTTAAATCATCGTCCGTCCGACACCTCTTTCTCTTTCGCCCCTCATCCGCGCGTTGATTACACGGAAGCTCCCAAAGTCGAGTCTTCCCCCTCTCCAGCCCCCACGGTACCCCTCACGCGCCATCGAGTACTCGTGCTTATAATTTCCGCTAACGTCCGGGCCCGTCTCTTGCGTTCGTAAAGTTCATCGAAATTGAGCTTCTTTGACTCGCCCCGTAACTCTGCTCCTGTGACCGTGGGCGTCGTCGGAATTGTCCCTGGCCTCGAAGCCGGTCGGGACTCTGACGTTTTTTTTTCGTTACCGATACGGAAGAGTCGTGGGAATCCGCTGAGAATTCGGGAGCGGGAAATTCAAAAAAAAAACACGCAACCACAAAAGATTCGCTTTTACTTGGAATCTTATTGTTTTTTTTTTATTTTTATCTTTTTTTTTTTTTTTTCGGTCTTTACTCTCGATCCTCGTTAAGCGTCCGTACGACGCGTGCTTGACGAGCTGTTTGCATATGTTACGGGAGACGGCGGTTTGGCCGGTTGCCGAGCCAAACGAATGAGCGGCGGGGATTTCGGAAAAACTAAATGAAAGGTTAAAGTCTGGAGAGGGACGGAGAACGAGGGAGAGAGAGAGAGAAAAAAAAGAGACAGAAAAGTTGTTAACCACGTTGCTCTCGGACGGGGCAAAAATACCGAAAGCCCTCTATCGCGCTGGCGAGCGAAACGAACGTGACGGAGGATGAAGGATGATGGGAAAATGATGCGAGGGATAAGGAGAGAAAGTGGTAGCCGACGGACGAGCTACGAGGGGAGGGATCCTGAAACGGGTCGTAGATGGGTATAACGAGCGGGGCATACATTTTGCGCGTGGGTTTATTTGGGAATTTATGCGGAGAACGCTTTTCTTTATTATATTACTGTAGGAATTAATATATTTTTTTTTTTGAACCTGTTGGGGGGGTTTTTTTTTTTTTTTTCACAAAATTCCCACACTCAAATATCTGTCAGATTTAAGGATCAAACGTCCTGGCGACTCCTCAGTGTATCCGTGCATAATGCTGCTAAGACGAATATTTTTAAATTGCTCACTTTTTTTTTTCTTTTGTAAGTGACATTTTTCTAAATTTTTTACCCTTTTCTCCTCGATGCCCAACTTTGCGCGCGATTTAATGACGTACGTAGTTGTAATACTCTTTTTTTCTCTCCTTTGATACTACTTTCGTGCACTTTGTTCTTCGCTGGTTTTTTTTTTATTATTTTTTTTTTCCGCACTTCGCCCACATCGTACAAGACCCTCGTTACATTGTTCTTGAAAATTTCACGACGAAGTATACGAGAGTATAATGACTTTTAAAAACATCTGCTTGACAGAATCCAAAAAAAAAAAAAAAAATTGCGGCGCACACGGGTGACTTTTTTTTTTAATTCCTCGACTCTTGTCCATGGACTGATTTTTTTCTCTTTCAAATTTTTTTTTTTTTCTTCACAAGTCAAATGTAAAATAAAATTTGTTCTTATCTTACTCTCAGGCTCTTATATAAGTAGGCTCAATTACGAAGAGTACAATACGCAACAAGAATATCGCTCGTACTTTTATTATTTAATTTAACCGTTCATATACTATATATATATATAGTATATAGTATATATATATATATGTACATATATATATTGTCATCTTACGTATTCTCTCATTATTTTTCAGATAGCCAAGCTCTTCTCGTACACCTGGACCATGGGACTTTTTCTCTGTAAATCGGTACATTACATGCAAAGCGTCTCGGCCATATGCTCGGTGTTGACACTAACGGCCATGTCTATAGAAAGGTAAGCTGAATATTTCGGATCGAAAAAGCACAAACCGAAAGAAATACAGAGTTGTGTTCGGAGTAGGAGAAAGGGAGAAGAAGCAGATAGTACAGGTCTAATTTTCGCGTGAAATCGACGTGGATATCGAATTCCCACGATACACGAATTCGTCTGGTATATCTTCTCCCGTTATTTCTCTCCATCCTTGTTTCCGCTTTCTTCACTCCAGGGAATACGGAACTGCGTGCGATAGTTGTAGGCAGTCGTAACGAAGAAAAAGAAAAAGAGGAATGTCTGGGGCTATTGTGGTAGTGGAAACTGGATGTAATGAGGTATCCACTCTGTCTCCAGTGGGTAATCCAAGGGTTGTTTCATCCCCATTCTCCGACACGTTGCGTATGAGATTTGAGAGAGTGGCGGTGACCACTGAAGTCAAGAGAAGATGGATGTAATTTTTTTTTTTTTTTTTTTTTTTTTTTTTGAAAAAATATCATCGGTTACTTTCTCTCCCTCTACCAATCTCTTTTTTGGATTTTTTTTCGATCCATTTTTTTTTGCTTTTTTTTCTGTACCAACTTTATCGCTAAGTTTAAACCTCTAGCATCTGCCAGATGAAGAGTGCTTTCATACGGGTTTGCTTGCCTGGGCAATCGAGCATTCTTTTTTCTTATCTTTAAAGGGAGAAGAAAAGATCCATATTAATGCGACCAGCCAAAGAGAGTCTCTGTCGTTCGTCTCTCTCGCGCAGGGGCGGAGAGAGCGAGGGGAAGCGAGAGAAACAAGAGAGACGAGGAAGCTGAATGTGAGAGATTTCGAAATACCGTAAAGAAATATACTTTTTCCTATCGTCGGCCAGGCGCCATAACTTCTGATAAGAGGGTGAGAAGAAAAAAAAAAAGGGATACGCGAAATTCACGCGATGCGAATGAAAGACAGAAATGAAAAAGTTCTTGAAGATGCGGGAGTGTCCAGACGTAAATATTCTTGAAAAAGCATTTCGTGAGTCTTGCAACTTTTTGGGGAAAGGAAAACAGGAAAAGTAAGTAGGTAAAGGGGGATTGGGTAAGAGGAAGAGGGAGGGAGGACGCAGTGAAAACTGAAATTTATTATTCTTTCTCTTAATAAAAAAAAAAAAAAAGAAAATATGATTGACGTTCCTCGACAACGAAGAATATTAAAAATAAGCTTAGTGCGTACGATATACTGGGTGATCGAAATAAAAAAAAAATGTTTGATTAATCTCAAAAAGTAATTTTTGATTTAAAAAAAATAATATTGATCCTTTGTCAAACTGAAATTTTTCTTTGTTACCGATGAAATTTAAGTGATAACGTAATTTTGATTTTCAAACCAAAGCTGTTGATTTTGTACAATTTTTCTGTCGTTCAAGAGAACAACGGAATCGGTTTACACGGCGAAATCTTCATAAAATAATCCGTGAGAATCTGGACTTACAATAAATAAAATATACAAGGGCTTACGAAATATTCCTTACGCTTAAGAATCACCGACCGAGTTGCCACAGACGTGATGGACCGAAAATTAAATTAATTTTTAAACGTATCATTTTCAAATTCTTCTTCGTAACCCTTGACACCGGCGACGCTACGTAGTGTCCTGAACTTCCCATAGTATTCAACTATTCCATACAGCTACAGGAAACTCATCCAAAAGGAGACACGCGAACAGCAGACGCTATAAATAAAATAAAAAATTCAGAAAAAAGTATCGTTGCTTCCGTTTCATGGAAACACGAATAACCTGGTACAGCATCTACCGTAGAATTTGGTGTATTCTGCCATTGGGATAAATCTCGACTGTTTACCACCCTGTTAAGAAGTTACCCTGCGTACGTCACGGTAAGGGTGGCTGCGTGATACAGAGCGTGCTTGTAATACGGCAGCAGGGTGGGGGGGGGGGGTTTCAGGTTTCGTCTTGGGGATGAAGGTGGGGTGCCCGGAGGGGGGGGGGGGGGGATGATATCTGAATCCATCCGAAGATAAATACGGGTGAAGGAAAAGGGAATTAAAATTGTTATTCCGATATTTACATGTTTTTCCCATGAGTCGGTGGGACACCCTCCCTTCATAAAAATCTTCCGCAAAATTTTGTGCACGTGGGAATTTTATATTTGTTTTTGGGTCTAAAGAAAATCAGGTAACCAACGTCCGTCAGAACCTTCTGACGTATTTGTCATACAATTTTTTTTGGACCATGAAACAAGCGAAAAGGTTGAAAAAAAAGTCTCTCCGTGCCTCATTACTCAAAGGCGTTTAAAAGTGCTTGTCACGGGTATCCACGTTTGCGAAGGGTTGGCTGGGGGTGAACAGTGTGCGATACTGTTTGAAAATCTGTAGGCGATACTTGGGCGTCACGAAATCGCGGTTAGTCGTCTAATTAAACTGTAGAAGGGCTTGCGAGTACGTATAAAGTACATAGAGGGTTGTTGCTTCGTGGGGTAAGGTTATGTAGGGATAGGGTACGGGAGCGAGAGAGAGAGAGAGAGAGAGAGAGAGAGAGGGCGCGAACGAGAGGCATCCAAGGGTGAGAGTGAAGCTCGGCTTGAAATTCAAACGCGAGCACGAGGCAGGAAAGCACGTTGAACGTCTCGACTATCATATGATAGATGGAAAATTGGATTTAGGTTATGTTTGAGTAAGGTGAGGCTAGGGCTTTTGAATTGACTGTGTTAAATTTTCCTAAGGTCACGAGGTTAGATTGAAAAGGCTGACAGACGGCTTTGTCTCTCCCCGGGGGGGGGGGCAGGGATTTCTGAACTCACCCCACGTGATTTCCGCTTCTCGCCACAAAACGACAGTTTATGACATCATCCCTGCCAATTAGAGGTCGCTTCTGGCTACGGGGGCTGACAATGGCACCTTGGGCACCAGGGCTAAATCATTTGCCTTCAACCTGATCCTAATTAAACCAATGGGAGGGTTGTTCAGAATTTACCAAATTACTATCCTGCAAACCTTACTCCAAACTTTGGACTTTGTTGTCTGATTCGGGAATGGACGTGAAAGTGTTAACACAGCGGTATCAATGTAATAAGGGCAATGATACTGGAAGTAATGGTGATACTAGAAATTTTGTCAGTATCTGGGCTTGAATTAGTGGTCGGACCGGTACTCCGACACGATTTATGGCTGTCTAATGGATGAACATTTTTTATTTTTTTTTTTCAGGATACATTTTTTTGACAATTTACCATAACTGACGCTAAGTTCGCATTTTATGCCTGGAACCCATTGGATGACAGATTTTTCGAAATTTTCCTTAAAACTTGGATTTCTCCAAATACTTTGGAGATGGATATTCAACAACGAAATTACTTGGTATTTCATATACTCTTGGTGGCGATTTTTCTACTGCGGATATTTTCTCGACCCGATATACGCGACTCGATTGAAGTTGGAGATACAAAATTGTTGTCAAATTTGACGCGGAAGGAGTACCAGTTCCTATATATATATATATATATATATATGTAGAGCCAAAACTGCGTCTAGGAATTGGAGATTGAAACTAGAGGTTAAATCTCGACTCGGGTTTCTGGGGACTCGTAAGGTTCGGTAATATTGGTACACCCTGTATATTTAGGTGTAGTACAAATATATAGTCCACGGTGAATAAACGTTCTTTGACACGCGATTTCAATAGATTTCCTAATAATTCGTTAGCATTCCTTAATTAACTGTCTCACGATACCCTTGTTACTTTTTTTTGAAAATAAATTTGACTTCTACTCTGTCCTACCCTTTGCTCGTTCTTTAATTCATCGTTATTACAGGGATAACTGGTGAATCATTAATTCTGTAAAATATTTTTTTTTCTTTCAAAGTAACAAAATTGAAGACAAAAAATGGGATCGTTTCTTTATATTGCTTGGGAGATTTGTTTTACCTAAGATTGTAAAAAGGGTAAGATATATATATATATATATATATATATATATATACACGCTTTAGTACTGTGATTTAATTTTACCCAAGTAGTAATGGCTCCATTTTTCAATATTTTCAGCCAATGGTAATATCCCCCCCCCCACCCCCCCCACCCCACCCCGTAAGCCAATCCTTCGAGATTCACTAACGACTTTTTGACGACTTTATATAATTGCAAAGCGGTCTCGCCCACGATTTGAGATGTGATTTTGAAAGTGCGATTACAAAAGGGACGTGCATTCTATATATTATTTATCCGAGAGCCATTTTGGTATTTGTAACTTAAATCGTGGGGTGACTTAAAAAAAATTCGAGGGTTATTTTCCGCGGGATTTATTTTCTTGATGGAAAAAAAAAAATAAAAATTTATTAAATATTTACAAGGGATGGTAAATGCGGATGTAAAACCATGTCAATCAAATTTCCATTTGACGGTTGATTGACCAACAACTTTTCGATGAATTTATATAATAGCAAAAAAGGGGGTTTCCACCCCTCATATTTTCCACACATGGTTCAGGGTGTAATTACTGAAGGGGGACATGACAATTTGACTCTATTTATGAACCAATTTTTTTTTTCACGGGGTGCTTCGAAAAATTTTGGGGCTTGACCCTCGTGATATATATTACAATTTTAGAACTATTGCTAAAATCCGTCAGGATCTACAGAACTGCGTGGGATGTGAAGGGAATTGCAGGTTTTTGTTTTTTTTTTTTTGGATTCCAGAACATTAAATACGCTGTCCTCGTAGTCACAGCTGGAACCCGAAATTAGCATTTTATTTTTTGTTTTCGATGCCTTTTTTTTTTGCTAAGTTACCAGAACTATCGCTAAAACGTATCAGTTGTCGGATGCGAAGTGAAGGTATTTTTTGGATTTCAGCACATGAGATGTTCGTAGTTATTGGTGGTCGCAAAGTTGAAATTTTTTATTTTTTGTTTTCCTAAAACCTACGAGGGTCTGTGGAACTAGGAGAGTTTCTTCCCAGAAATTTTGCTTGATTGGAAAATTATTGGATCGTCGAACCAAAATCAGTCGGTATTCAAGGGGACGTTTATGCGATTATAAGTAATGCCAACGGAAATCCCATTTGAAAATTTAGTACGACGACGCATGCGCAATTTCTTTTTTTATTTTTAATTCATCCACAACTGTCTCCTCTCTTGCTCGTTCCTCCTTTTTTCCCTCTCATTTGCATACTCATTCTCGCAACACACGTATTAGTCGTCCAGCAACTAATGGCTTGACTCCCGTTGGACTTTATACATATGTATACGATACAAATTTGCATCGGGTTAGACGACGTCGGCAGGTGCTAGGGTGGCGGCGACGGGGAAAAGAAGATTTCGTGAGATCCTATGTAAATTCATACATTTGATCTGCCAGGATGACGATGATGGATACGAGAATCCCGTGCAGACCCGGTTGACCAGATTATTCACACGAAATTCGCTTAAATCGATTTCCGCCTGATCGCCTCTCGATCCACAAATGTTGAGACTTGATAAAAAAATTTTTTGAATTTCTTCATTATTTCCAAAATTTTGACATTTTTTTTTTTTTTGCATTTTCAGGTACTACGCCATCGTTCATCCTATGAGGGCCCAATATACCTGCACCATCAGTCAAGCTAGAAAAATCGTAATCATCACTTGGATCATGTCCTTCCTGTTGGCTGTGCCAATAATCTTTACTCAGGTGGGTCGTCCGGTATTTTATGCTCCAAAATGACTTTGACGTTAATTCACCTTAATGTATTTTCAGCCTGTCCCGATGGCTTCGTCGGCTCACTCATTCCTGGCTAATACACGCAAACTACCCTCGCAATCTCGATTTTCGTAAAAACTCGAAAAATCAGCCTCCGTTGAAAACCCACCGTATCGCATACCCTGCACAAATGATTTATTCCACCTACGATCTAATTTGGTCGATTTAAGTGCACGGATTGAGGGTGAAATGCGCCGCGACGGATTTAGACTAACGCGTATCCCGACGGTATATACTGTTTATACGTGTTTGTTTGCCATGCCTATCACTGTTATTAGCCTTGCGATCGTCATTTTTCTTCGGTTTTTTTTTCAACGAATCGTAACGCTCGGATCAATATCTATTGATAGAACGTACGAGCTGGACCAATCGTACGCGTCCTGCGACGTCACGGACGGCTTGAAAAAATGTCCGAGTCGATATTTTTCTATTGTCGATATTCACTCTGTGAAACGTACCGGCAGCTCCCGTTGTCTCTCGCTGGTATTTCGAATGGCTGAGAAATATTTCGTCGCTGTCTCTGCTACCCTGATACATCGAACACGTCGATTAATCGATGCGTCGTTAATCGTTGAAATTTTTTTTTTCTTTTCAGAGACACAAGGAAGTCGGCAAGAGGTATCTGGCCTATTGGTGCGTACGCGATCGCGATTCGGAAACTTTGTGGAGGCTTCACGAGGTCTATATGCTTCTTTTGGTACTCGTGGTACCGCTAATAGTAATGGCCTTCTGCTACACCGCCATTTGCTGGGAGATCTGGCGCGTCATGAAGCGTAGATACCATATGACGTCACGTCACGCGTAAGTGTTTACCTCGATATAGATATACGTAGGTTTAATCGAAAATACGGGATAATTCAGTGAAAGTTACTGATTTCGGATTTTAATGATGAATTCAATGATTAAGGTAATGACTGATAAACAATAACATTGAACCAAGTCATTTTCCAATATTGGCTTGATCGTTGCGCAATCTAATCCCGAATCAGTGACCACTCGAATTTGACATATTTTGGAAACGCACTACCCGTACCATTTCTTATAAGATATATTCAAGCGTTAATTTGCCATTTGATAATTTTTTGAAAAATCTTTTCAGATTGCGATACCGAAGTGATCCTGATTTTTGTGGATTAAGTATTTCTCCTGCGACAGCTGTTGACCCTATGTGTATGCAATATGCAATGGAGAATCTTTAACGATGCAATCGCGCACTGTTGTTATTATAATGGGCTAAAATTAGTTCGTAAAATAGTCGCGCGTCGCGTCCATCGACAGTTACATGTGTATAGTTGTGAACGTGGTGATTTTTGGCTGAGACTCGACAGTCAGTGTCCCTTTCTCAAGATCGACAACTTTTTTTCCAAAATTGTCCAGTTACCTTCCCTTTTTTTTGTACTATGGACAGCCCAACGGTATATATAGATATATCATCTGGTTGCAGTACTCGTAAAGTCCAAAATTTACTAGGCAATTACGTAGCGAGAAAATTTTACATTCACTGTACTATTTCCAGTTTCAGTTTCTGAGTCACTCTGGTACTTTTACATATATATATATATATTTATAACGACGGTTTAATAGGGCACTGTTTCCACTGGTACTTTTCACTGCTATTTCGCTATAGTGGACGCCTATGCGTAGTTGAGTATGGATTACGTCATCGGGATGCATTATTCCAAAAATTTTGATTTTTTAGAAAAAAAAATTTTTTTGAAGCATTCTTTTAACTCTTTCGTTTCTCATTCAGAAATTTTCGTATTGTACCTTTAGGCGTGTTCCATAAGCATAGCGTGTACATACATTTATATATATATATATATATATTTATTTATATATATCTTTAGACTCAAATGTGAATAGTCTCGTTGAAGGTCTTTAGGCCGTGCATTCAGTACTCCATTGCAATTATATTTAGCTGCTTTTCACGATGCGCAAATAATTTCGGCATAGCCTCCTGGGTGAGCATCATCGCCACGTATCTCGGCGACGATCTAAATTATACCACGAAGATACGTAGGTCCGTCCATACGCGCTGGTAGTCACGTAGGAAGACATATATATGTGTCTATATATATTACGAACCGATAAATTGTAGGACACACACCATAAAGGTCGATTCACCCGTGCAAGCTAGTAATTAAAAAAAAAAAAAAAAGACTACCCGTAACTATTTTCTAAGTCTTTTTTGCGCATTGCTCTCTGGCTCGATCTTCTTTCCCGTTGGAAGCAAAACTTATTGCGAAAAGGAAAAACGCGATAGAAATTAAATTCAAGCATGCTGCGCGATATAACGTCTTTGAGTATATACGGATGGTCAGTACGTGGATGTTACGTAATATATATATATATCGTCTTCTCTTTGTTCAACCGATAGGCAATATCTGCGTAAATCGAATGTCTCTGGCTCATTTTGGAAAGTGGCACGTAACACGAATTACGGAAACGTGCCGAACGTACAGGAAGTCCTAACGAGCTTCCGTTTAAGCTTCCTCCAGTGCGCATGCGCGTAACGTCCGTTTGAATTCACGGGTTAACGTAATTTTTTCAAATTTTCATCCTTTCAGATTGAATCAGAACAACGCGGCAACCGAATGTATACCGATGACACAGAGACACGGAAGCGGCAGAAACGGGGCGCGTCGTGGGCGTCGCGACGACAGTCAGACGGAGGAGGAATCCCGTACCATGAAGCAGGTATAGCAATGGGACAGGAGTAACTGTCCTGTGTAATTATTATTATTTGTTAGTACACCTCGTTCGAAAAACATCTTGCATCGATATACTCAAAATGCACTTTCTACGGTGTTTGCCTACGCGACGCTGTCGCTTAAGCAAATAATGGCCGCGGGCGACTTGGCGATGTAAGTAACGAGGGGTTTCCGTTTCTCGTGTCTCCCTCTGTCGGATATTTTATTAATTACTTTCTCATCCTGCAAAGGATTTACGGATACCTCATACTTGCTCGGCCAACTCTGAGGGCTTTGAGATGAGATTTTCATTTCCTAGAAGTTTCTCTATTTGGGTATTAAGAGCAGAGAGGTCAAGTGATAAAGGGGGAAGGTGCAAAAGATTTTCATTTATAATTTTCTCTTTCTCTTTTTCCCTCTATTCTTCAAAACTAGTCGAAGTGCACGTTTACTTTGTTTTTCTTTTTTCTTTTAACTTTGCTCTCAAACTTTATCACTTACTTCAGGTCACTCGATTCTCTTTTCGGTCCTTGTAGTTTGAGTGTAAAATAACGATGCAAGACAGAGGAAAGTTAAGGAATTTCTAATATTTTTATTCTCCATCTCTTCTACTTCTATCAGGTCGTCAAAATGCTCGTGGCGGTTGTCGTCCTCTTCGCCATTTGTTGGAGTCCCATGCTGATCGACAACGTACTCACAGCTTATGGTGTAATACCATGGATGAAGGGCGGTGCGTTCAAGCACCTAAATACGGCCTTTCAGCTTATGGCGTACTTTAACAGGTATCGACTATAGACACATAAGTACAGTATACCGTAATACTGACTGAAGTCATGGGAAGGTTGTGCCTACGACAACGCAGTTACTTATTGCCAAACGAAGCATGGGGTTATAATTAATATATTTTCTTTTTTCATTTTCCATTCGCAAGCTGCATCAACCCCGTAGTCTATGGATTCATGTCGAAGCATTTCCGGAAGAGTTTCCTATCGGCTGCCTGTGGCAGCTGGTGGTGCTGTTGTCCTAGAAGAGGCTACAGGACACCAGTCAAGAGGCATCCCAGTCTTAGTCAGACCAGGACGACGAGTGTCCGGTAAGTGAGAATTGTTCAATTTAATGAAAAATGAAAAATGTAGATTTACATTTTTTTTTTTTTTTTTAACTCTTTGCGCGGCATCCTCGTCTTGTCTTGTCTCTTTGCTCTTGTACTCTCTTATATGTTAATCGCACGCAAGAAAATCCATGTCACTGTTCGAGTATAGCGCATATCGCTGTTTGTGGTTGCGCGTTATATGATTAATATGATTATTGTTCGACAAACGAATCCTTGTGATTAGATTTAAAAATTTAATCCCACATGTGTCTAGAAGTGAAACACGTTTTTACGCAGGTGGCGTCAACTCTCCCTCAGCATGAGGTTACCCATGAACTTCGACACGAAACCCCATACGGTCACTGTGTAGGTCCTATGAGCATTTGAATAGGTAAAGAACGCGTTACGACGCTGTCAGCATATTTCTGGTATTATTACATGCATACATAGGTACACGTATTTATCATCCATTCGTACACGTACACATAAATATTAAATTGATTTCCCTATTTGTGCTTTTTCGCGTGGGTTTTTTTTTTTTTTTTTTTTAATTTGTTTTGCCCTTTTTTCTCTTTGTTTTCAAAAATTCATTTACTTCATATATCAATGTACAGACATTGTCAATAACATTGCTTCGTCATACGTATACACGGTGTCATATAAGTGCCGCATTTGCATAGCAGGATTGGATTCCATGTAAAAGAGTAAGAATATTTGTATCTAAGAGCTTTTCTCGTACGACCTCGAGATTTGAAGATTTATCGCATTAAAGCGCTCAGCAACGATGGCAATGCGACAAAACGAAAAATGCTCGTAGACGTATATTTTTAATTTTTACAAAGAACGAAATCCTGTTATGCACGTGCGGTCGTTTCATGACGCCTCCGCGTAAGGTCACACGTGTATACATATGCGCAAACGGATACACGTGATTAATATAATTTACACACATGGCTGAAGGCACATAGTGATTATATATTGAGGTTTAATTACCTCCGCCCTTGCCATTGTCTGCAATTAACGCAATTTATATTTAGCCCCGCCCCTGCGTCACGAGAAACGTATGATTACTTTTGAAAGATCCTATACAACCAGCGTACGCACTTCAGAGCCGTGCCTGGACTTCTAGAACGCTTCGCGTCTATTTACCCTACGCCGACCGTACGTTAAGACGCAGAGACTGTATTATTTTCTGCAGCGCAGTTGGCGAAACAATTTTTGACCAAGAGGCCAAGAGGAAGAGAAAGAAAAAAGAAAATGCAAAAGGGCGATTAATAAGGGAAGCAAGTTTCTAATAACGGTAGCGCCATTTATCTCGAACTCTCAAGACCCTGGAATTCGTAAATTCGTTGAACCCCTATCCCTCCCTACCCACCCTTTCTTATACTTAAGGGTGCACCCTCATCACCCTTATTCAAATCTATACAGTGTCTATATACACAGTGTTATACGACTCCAACCTGGTTTTCCGATACAGCTGGTTTCAATCGGACTAACCCCTTGTACATGTATATGGTACGATATGTGTGTACGTTTGCGCCGCTTTTCTTTTATATATTTTTCACTCTCGTATTTCTCATCCCCTCGTCCTATCCCCTTACCCGACTCCAAATCCGGGAGCCAATTCTTCGCGATCAACCCCAAAATGGCCCGCTTAGCACCCCGAGGCTTCAAGTGAATAACGCAGTCTTCCAAACCCGAGCTAATTGTCTCAACCGTGCCGGGAAGGGCTTTAATTAATCCGTACAAAAGATAAAAATTCTCAGACACTCATTTCACACCCCCTATATACCACATGTACAGCTTTATAATTTGTACCACCTGGTTTCGGAGTAGTACAGCTCGTTTCATATATGATTTATTGTTTCGATCTTTTTTCTTTTAAAAATACGTCGAAGTCATGAGCGATTTCGCAACGCAACCTTCGTACGCATCGAGCGCCCCCAGTGTAGAGGACGTTTCAAATTTCAAGGACTACACTTTTTGTATGTATACTTTTCAATATCTTTTTTTTTTTGGAGGAATTTAATATGATGCGTGTATACATATGTATAGGACTTTTCTGTACGTGTACTTTGAAACGTCCTGTATACTCTGTATGCTTACGTCTCTTTATTCTATGTGTCTAACCGTTTTTTTTCAGGATCGAACCACGTCCTCTCCTATCGCCTATGCTTTCAGATGGACCTGATTCTACCTATATCCCTGGATCGCAACGCGGGATATCGCGGCCAATAATTAACGACGGGGACGCGATTGATAAAGTGCTCCCATCAGGATTGCCAACCGCGAAGAGAAAAGGGGATGATGATAATAATAATAACGAAAACAAGAACGAAATGAATAATATCCTACGCGTTACAGCTGACGCCGATGAATGACAGCTGTAATTCAGTGGTATTATTACAAAGAGAAAATTCACCTCTTATCGAAGACAATTTTTAGAATCAATTCCGTACTTTTGTCCTACTTCTATTTCGATGTATGACGAAGGATCATCGAAATTTTTTGAAACACGATAATTCCTCACGTGATAACTGTCATTGGGGTTTCTGAAGTTTCGATCGGTACGGCTCGGTCGGTAAAGAAGATTCCGCGTGTCGTGTATCTCGTTTCACGTAAAAACTAAAGTAGTTTCGATTGGCTGACCTTTTTTTTTTTTTATTATGAACACGAGGTAAGACGTGATAATTGCTGTATAAAATGCATACGAGTGTCACGGTTCGATGCACACTTTGTATCGGTAATCGTTTTGACAGCGTGCTGACGCGAAATTATGTAAAACACTATGTACGTTGAATTTAGCGGGAAAATCGCGTCTTTGCCATTTTTCAACCTGATTCTTGTATGTATATGGTAATTCGTGGGACTATCGACGGGACGACGCGTATACAAATTAGAAATAATTAATTATCGTTCGAATCGCCATTTACGTCATTTTTGGATATATATATTCTAACTGTTAACGATAGTACATCTTTTGGAGAGAAAAAAAAAGAGCTATTCGATCAGTGCGCACAAATAAAGGGATACCTTAGGGAACACGGGTGTAAATTTACGTTGCGGGTTGTTTGCGCCATCTGTATTCACACGCCACAAGTTTTTGTTCTACATTTCTTTTATATGTAGACTTCTGTACTTGTTGATTAATACCTAACAGCTTATTATGGACATAACGAATACGTTCGTGTGATTTCGGATGTGTAAGAGTAACTTAACTGTAATCTTTAAAGATGAGTAGTAGATTAGTAATATTGTTTTTTTTTTTATTTTTCATGGGGATAACTAAACTTCCCAATGTCACTTTAACGATTCTTATAATTGTCTATTTGTACATTGTTGTATTTGTAATTTGTACTGTCACTCTCTTTCTCTCTCTTTGATCCTTAAAATAATGTATTGCTATCTGTCTTTCCTTTCCCCTTTGCTCCTTAAATATTGTTTTTTAAACTTCTCCAAGAAGCCTGTAAATACCTCTAGAAATTATGATCCTATTATTAAGAATATTCAACGAGATTCGCTCACCGTTGCCTTGCATGCATTTGGGGCGCAGCTACGCAACGGTGGACGGTTCCGTTTGGCCAGACAATTAATTATTAATTATTTATCGGTAAACTGTATACAATTGTTAACGAACAAACTTTATAAGCAAATGTACCAGCCGGGAAATTAGAGACTGTCGCTTTACGTTTATCTATCGTACATGTATATCATTGTCGTGGAAGGTGCTTTATATGTCAATTCATTATTGAATTAATAAAAATGATGTGCAATATTTGATATTTTCGTCAATGTTTATTTAATTAAACGACAAAATCATTATCTTATTTAATACTGAGAATCAGAGTTCCGTCGAATAACTCTTTTTCAAAATTTCTATCCTATTTTCAAATTTGACGTTATTTATTAACAGAATATCTTCTATAGATCAGATGTCTTATAGTAATATCATTTCATTAAAAGAGAAATTCAATATATTATTGGTTATTGAAGATCCTTTGAATTTCGTTGGATAACTTCTTTTACAAATTTCTATCCCGTTTCAGGTCTTCGTGGTAGCTATTAACACAATATCCTGTATAGGTTGGACGTCCTCGAGTGACAATTTCAATCTTGCTACGTAATACACGTCCATAGCATCCGGACGACCTTTCTTTACGACGCCGGGCGTCGCGACACCGATCCTTTCTTTGTTCTTTTTACTTTTCTTCCCCGTGAACGAGATTCTTGTCGATGGTACTTGAAAACGTAATACAAAATCTTTCTGAAAGAAATTATTAAAATTAGTCTCCATATGTCATAGTCAGATAATACAAAAATTTGAACCATGATGTAATGAAGATACATAAAACTTATTAAAGGTACAACTAACCTTTTTCATGGTTTCCACAGGAAGTCGCAAATCCTTGTCAAAGTTAACAAAAGTAAAATATTGTTTATTATCGAGAGGCTTCATATTTTTATCAAAAATAGCCAACTCTTCTTCCTCTTCGAGGAACATGCTTATTTTTTTCTTCTTGTTTTCCTTAAGGACCTTATTTTTGTTCAGTTTCACTGGTATCGAGCCTTCCAATAGTTCAATAATTTCCAGCACGAACACCAGTGTAGCCTGAGAAGTGTTTTCAATCTGGAATTCACAAAAGTACATGGTATCTTTATAATTAATTTAACTATAAGTTATATTACAACGTATCAACACATATCCGATATGTCAGTGGCATTCTCTGTTGTATAATTATACACCAAATGAATATGCAAGAATTCCCATAAATTTTCAAAACCAAAGTGGATTATGTATACAGGATGTGAATAGATTATGGTGGATCCAAACTTTACAGGCTGGTATAACTTATTGAGAGATACAAAAAGATGTGTTAAGAAACATATATCTGAAAATAAATAATTTCAAAGATACTAGTGTATTCAGGTTCTATTAAATAATATTAAGCAAACCCGACGTGTTGAAGATACTTTTGAAAAATCCAACAAGTTTTTCAACACGTAGAAAATTAATTGAAAGTGTAGAAATCTGCATTTTGAATGGCTAATACTTTGAACTGATATGACTAATATATTACCTACAGTATTGTACAATCACAAAGATTTTCTTACACAATAAATAACTGAATTTCTTTCAAGCATTTAGCTTTCAGACAAATATCTATTAAGAATTTGTTCTTTCCTTCAAATCAGTTTTACCAATCTGTCAAGTTTTTACCTATAACTCCTTTACACCCTGTATAAAATAATTCACATAATATAAAAGATTTTTGTTGCAGTGTTTCATAGCCATCTTGGTTTAAAGCGTCACATGGGGCCACCGTTTACTGGAGCTCCATATGTATACATATATATGATCCCTTAAAATCCTGGCTGACTTAAAAAATAAGTGCCAGCTGCTGGAGAAGTTTAAAGTGGAAAACAATTTGCCGCAGTGTCCTGCAGGATCCTGCAATATACGTGTAGCGATGCATTATCCAATATTCCTGTATCACCCTATAAATGCTCTATATAAACATATGGATTATACAATGTTTGATTATACAGTATAACCGTGGGATTTGGTGAACGGCAGAACATGGTGGAATATGACGAAGAGTACATTGTGCCTAGAATATGTAAAGAGAATCAATGAATCTCTCAGTGGGATAGAAATCCTATGGGATTTCGTGGGTCAGTTTATGGGTTATGAAAAGGGCCTCTTGAATTATCAGGATCAATGTTACATTGTAAGAACGTGAAAATTGTTCTAATAGCATATGATAGGCATTGACGGGAAATTTGACTAGAAATTTTCGAATGGCCAGATATAAATTCTAAATAAAAATTTCATATTTACTATTGCTTTTTTTCCTTGTGATTTTTTTATATTGTCTGAACGTATCCTTGGGACACGTTGGTCGTGTAAATATGTTCCATGTTACATATGAGTCCAGTAGTTACGACGGTATGTGTAAAGAAGAAATTTATACGTCGTATGCCAAGAGGTGAAAGGGTTAACAGAGAAAAAAAGCATGCTTTAGGGGAGGAACGACTACGGCCTAGGATATAATAAAATATTTTATAGAATTTTGGCTAGACGGAAGAGAGTAGGTAAGGTGACTCTTTCCATAATGGTATCCGAGTCTTTTAAGGAACCTTGAAAATCCTTTTTTGTACTACAGTCAACTTCGGCGCTCCGTATAGTCGCATTTTCCCTGACTTTTCTTTCTAAGATACCGTCACGCGTTCTGCCTGTTACAGTGCAATAAAGACTCCGTAATATCGCTCTTATCACGTCTCAGAGTCCCTGTAGAGCGATTATAGAGAATTTACAGATTAATTGAGAAATATTTTATTATCCTACAACGTACATGACAGAGGGTCGTTGTGCTGTATAAATAGTGTAACGACAAAAAATATTCCTAAATCCTACAAGAGTTACAAATGTCATACAACATTATTCATAAAGGATTTTGGATATTGTACCCAAGATCATCCAGCATCCCATTCCGTTTCTTCTTTCCATTTTCTACTTCTTTTTCTAGCGTCCTCCCTGATCCTTGATACAACTATTACAAACCCTTATGGTAACACGGTATCGTACCACCCTTATCTGTCCGTCCGACCATTGCGGTTATCAGCCAAGACTATCGCTTATCCCCAACAACTGGGACTAAACCACAAAGCGCAGTGCATTTAGGTCCTACGGCTATATTCTATTATTATGTCTATGGGACCTTGTGGTATTATTATAATATCCATAAGTCAAAGGTCGGATATAATCAGTGGGGCTGAAATGGTACACCCACTCACTCAAGAAGGATATGCTTGCGTGTCTGACAATATCTTGTGACTTTGTGACAGTTACTCAAACCATAATGAATTATTGACTCTACTTGATTACCAACTTTATGGTATTGCAATATAATTTTTACCGGATTTCTACAAATTTGTCTCTATCAAATTATTATCCAATTTATCAACTGTCACTCGTTCATCATTTACTGTCTAGACTAACTGCTTTTATCCAAAGTAACTGTAAGCTTAATATTATTTGACACTTTGACCCTAGAGTCTGATATCAGTAGACGTCAGATGGATCAGATATCGATAGTTTAATTTTAATTTTATCCATATTCTTGATAAATCTCCAGCATCCAATGAATCATGCCAAATTTGTAGATTGATCCTTCGCTTTGTAATTGCTTGTAATTTATAAATTTCTGTAACAGATGGATTTGTCAGTGATGACGTTTGAAATGCCAACTATACAAACAATAATGTTTTCATTACAGAATCTACATTCCTCACAGGAATGCGTTTGCGAGTTTGTAAGTTTCTGGTGTGTTTTCATAATGGCTCCCCTCTTCTTTTTCCTCATTTCTGTAATCAAAACGGTACAGTGCTTGTTTATTATACATATTATAACATACCCGATCTATTTTAATGTTTCTCAATACATACCGGTTGGCAATTATTAATGGTGACGCAAGAGTTTAGTGGGTCCAGCATCTTCAGCTACAACAGGATACAAACCAACTGGAATTTCCATATCATAGAATTGCAAACGAGGCAATACTGCTATTGTAATATCTGAGGATCATGGAAAACGCTAATTTGCAATAACAACGGTAACCGTAACGAATAAGGCCACACGCAATCTGATAGAGACACATAGAAATATGTATATCTGTATTTTTATTCATTTGCTGATACAAAATGGTATCAGTACTATAGTATAGTAATGTGATCACCACTGTACACTCCCATCTCAAAATATTATACACTCCGTGTAAAGAGTTATTCATTAGAAACGCTCCAGCTGAAGTTGGGCCCAAGTGACCAACACAGCAGTGCAGCCCCTCCAAAAAATGACAGTTAGGTACAGCTCATCGTGACTGATTCACATAAGCGCACACTGACAGTTTGCATAGCACTAAGTTAGGTTTTTGAAATATTTCAATAGGTTACTGAATGAATTAATTAATATTGTAATGACAAAATGTAATATCAGTTGAGATTTACTTTCACAACAGATTGCAATAACTGTCAGGACAATTTCAGGATGTTCAAAAGGGATTCGCAGGAGTTGTAAGATATTTTTGAGAATTTAGCGGTATGGTAGAGGCATAGGAGAGGCTATTCACGGAGTTTTGGGGAATCTGAGGAGCTGAGTTTGTTCAATTTTCTTATTTTCACCCCTCCGTTGATCAATGGCAGAAGGGGGGTGAAGCAGGATCAATCTCTGGATTATAGGATACCTAAAAGAATTCGCAGGTGCGTTAGGATATTTCAGTGGATTTGTAAAAATTTATAAATTGGGTATGGACCCGGCAGAGGCTTACCAGAGAATAATGGTGAATCCGAGGACCTGGATTTGTTCAATTTTCTTGTGTTCATTCTTCCCTTAGTTAACAGCAGAAGGGGCTGAAGCAGGATCAATCTCTGGACGGTATTAAGGTACCTAAAAGAATTCACAGGTGCGTTACGATATTTCAGTGAGTTTGTAAAAATTTATAAACCGGATATGGACCCGGAAGAGGCTTACCAGAGAATAATGAAGAATCCGAGGACCTGGATTTGTTCAATTTTCGTGTCTTCACCCTTCCCTTAGTTAATAACGGATTAATCATTTCAGTAAGCTAACTATTAAAATATTTTTTAAAAAAAACCTAACCTATTACTATGCGAACTGTCAGTGTGCCCTTATGCGAATCAGTCACGATGAACTGTGCCTAGCTGTTTTTTTTTTTTGGAGAGCTCAAATTTCCCGTGTCGGCCACTTGGCTCGTTTCTGGGCTGGTGCGTTTCTACAGACTAACTCTGTATATAAAAAAAAAAATTCAAATTGAAAAAAAAAACGATCAGTAGAATAAGTATTGAACTTGTCAGACCTAGTGAGTGAAAAGAGATTGCATTTATTTACTCTGCCACTTTGTACGTGCCATTGAATTGGAGTATGGAATTAACTTTTCAGGGAATTGGTCCATAGGAGGAGTATCTGGATGAAAGTGTACGTTTCATATAGTACGTTTGTGGTATATGTATCCGTGTAATGAAAAACTGAGAATATACGTGTATTTTCGGAAATTGCATCACGAGGGTTGTTTTCTAGCCCGGCTTGGGTTAAATTTGAATTTCAAAAATATCTATACATAACCTAAAAGGTGTCCTGTGCTTATGTGGTATAACTATGGATGAATGATGTACCCAAGGTATTGAGGTTGTCTAGAGACCAGCAGAGTTTCCGATCTAGGTCAGCGTAGTGCAAACTACATATCAAATGACGATAGCTTCGCCTTTATGGTCGTGTCGATGGACTTCCGGTTTCCGGTTTCTAGTGGGAAGGTCGTGGCTCGGCGTTAAGGTACGTCAATGAAAATAGCACGGGATCCTGTCTCTAGGGATACTTCTAACCTTATTTACAAAATGCGCTTTTATTTTATGCTTCGTTTTAATTGGTGTATCCGATTAAAGTTATAATCCAATAATAGGATAATAATAGTTATAATGGGATACGTGCCGTGATGCGTGAGTCGGGTGGAAAACATTATTTTGTTTTTTGTTTGAAGTTTGGAGAGAAGGAAAAATAAGGAAAATTATGTGTGTGTAAATGCATGTTATTTGTGGAGTCCTAGTGGACTGAAATTGAAACTACAGGTAGTGAGACAAAAGGAGAAACATATTGGAGGATTTGAAAAATGTAATTCTATCAAATTGTCAGTCGATAAAAATACGTCTAGGACTGAGATTTTTTTTTCAAGAGGCAATCCCATATTGAGCTCCATTGTGGATAACTATAAGCATGCTGTGAAGAAGACGAGTTGGTGTTGGTGGTAGACGTGCATTATATCTGTATGAGAAAAGTTTATTTTGTGGTCGAAGAAGGGTGCGTACCGTCAGCCCTGGGGAGGTTAGAAGGAAAAACATTTCTTATCTCCAGAGACACATTTTCATTTTAAACCAGGATCGTACAGATGAATAAGAAAGAGAGAGAAGGGATGATGATTATGTTGGCGGTGGTACTGGATAGAGAAAATGTGTGTGGAAAGTATTACAAGAAAAAATACAGCTTCTTTACGTGGATGTTCTGATTGTTAGGTGAAAAAAAATTGTTGAGGAGTGATACTATGGCTTAAGGTACAAAAATGTCTGTCCTTGGTTGCTCCTATTGAGGAGGGATAGAAACTGGAGAGATATTTCGCTTTGAGAAGTTTAATATACGCAGTGGTGAGGGCTGGTGGGTGCAGGCTGTTTCACCGATCAAGAACCACCCTTAGTTAAAGTTTCTTGCCTAGTCTGCATGATTCATGATGCTGAGAGTGCTCTTCGTCCCGAGTGCCAATATACTCGTGCCCACTGCTGCGGTAATTGAAAGTCTGAATTTTCGATTAATTATTAAATGCTGGGAAACGTTAGAGAGCAAATAAAGATGTAGACAGTCGTCCATGATGTCTTAACGTTCTTCGGTACGAGTTAATGGTATAACAGAATTGGGGAATTTAGTTCCAAGTTTTGCCGTTTAAGAGGGCACTACCGTCTGGTAAGCGCATCCAGCGCCATCTCTTCAACGAACTGTGAAACTTGTTGGGGATTTAGTCAATACCACTCGTACCATATGGAGTTCCAATCATTTGGCCGAAGTTTTTAAAGTTTTAAGAAAATGCAGATGCCTAAGAGATGGTACAGTGTGTATCGGTAAGGAGTGTTCCATCTTTTCTCTTGAAAGAGAATTTTTTTATGTACCATACACTTTCAGTTTATTCTCGAGACACTTGACGTAGAGTCTCAGAGATGGCGTGTTATGTAAGGTAATACAGTGTTATCGACGTATAAGTAGAAAAATATTTTTTAAATACGAGGAAATATGGAAATTGTTAATACACGTAATATTCGTCCTTTTTAATTATTTTTGTAATATAGGCTAGGCAGCTTGAACGCTCCACCTGAATTTGTCTTTTTCTTTGACATCAAATAAACGGGCAGAGTTCAATTGGTGCGATTAAGCTGATTAGTCTTGCATATCAAAAATAAATTATACTTGTATCTCTAATATGTGAAAATATAAGTAGGTAAGATATATTAATAACAGTAAGGTGTTATAATGTCTCTGCCTACTACATACTTCATGACTGAGTAATTCTAATGATGATCTTATGTTTAAACAATTGTTTTTTTTTATGCGCTCTATATAAATTGTATAGATGGCGTTACGAGGGGGGAAGTGAAACTTACAGTTAATTTGATTTCATCCGGTTTTCCAATTTTAGCCTCGAGTCTTGCCACTCTCATTTCCGGTAGGATATTCCAGCTTGGTATAACACCCCTTCCGGATAAAGACATCCTCCAAATTGTCTTTGTAGAAGCGGCACGAATTTCAAAAAATTCAATATCCTGAAAGCAGAGAAGAGGCTACATAACTTTAACAATATGTTTCATTTTTTAGATTAATCACACTAATCTTGGACACGAAATGGCTTGTGAAAACAATACGAGGTCTTCAAAATCATGTAAATGTGCTAACGAATGGCACTATAAACGTTTGAATCCACGTATTAAAAAAAATCATCCTCCATTCAATACTTCTACCACATTGAGGAAAAATCTCGGTCTACATCCAAAATTATTCCCCGTTACGCAAGACTCTCCTGCTGTAGGATTGTACAATCCTTCCAAGATTTCTTGTAAAAAGAATACCAGGGAGTAAGTGTCCACTTAGCCCATGTAAAAGTACTTTGTAATAAGTAAAATTTAGTTGGCAGAGGGATGAAGAGTTAAAGGAATTTTCTGCCACTATGGGAGGACACTTATTGGAGAAATATGTTTTTGAGAGAAATTTACAAAAAACAGGACGTGGTCCTGGAACACACGAAATTTCTCAATGGCCAGACAACATCCTTGATAGATCCTGCAAAACTATAAAAGCTAACGTCGCCTTTGGGATTACTCCAAGATTCAAAAAAGATGTTAGAAAAAATATGCCGGGTCCTGGTAAGTTAAAATTATTTACAAGGCCCATAGTGTGGTATACTGATGCATTATATTCCAGGATATCTAAGCGATCTCTTCCGTTTCAAGAATCACAATCGGTTTAAAAAACATTCTTTACTCCCTACGTTTGAATTCGACGGCCTTAGACCAAGATTTCAAAAGAGTTTACGTTCCTGGTCTCTACCGTGCAATTTGTAAATTAATGGTTCATCTTTTAGTTAATTATCCAAGATATAAATAATTATTGTTTTTCTGTGATTCCAGATATAATCCTCGACATCCTGACTGCCTTGATAATCTTTTAAGGAAGGTAGTAAGCAAAAGAGGGCCCTATGATCTTTTTACAGGTTTGTATACATTATATAGGAGTCCCTGGTTCTTTAAAAGTTGCAGGCGATTTTGTGATACTATTATTTACATTTTTTTTCAGGATGCAGAGATTATACTAGTGTCAAAGGATACTTGGCAATGCCCTCAACAATTTATAATAAGGATTGGCCAATGGGATTTTCTGGTGAAATGGACAAACTACTTCACAAGTCTAATTATTTCAAAGGACTTTGGACACATTGTCCTAGGTGAATATTTTATTGTAGTTATAATTTCGAGAATAATTTATTTAGTCCTTTATCTATCAAGGTTTACCAAGAAACCAACTACAAGGATTATGATAAATGATCCTAGTCTCTGCTACAAGGATCCTGATCAACCAGGACCAGGTTATTATGAACCGCAACAATTAAGTAAACCAAAAAATGCCTTGAGATATCCTTTTGACAGTAATATACTGAATGTGAGACCATTGAGAGGTAAGGAAATTTGTCCTGGGCCAGGTCGATACCCTACGAAGGTTCCAAAAAATATCAAAGGAAATGGATGGAGTTGGGTTTTTAAGAGTAAAGCTCCAAGAACAATTGTAGCTAATGCTCCACAACCATACAATGATTTTTGAAATTTTTATTTAGTATTTACAGTAAAAAAACATTACTCACATTATCTTTGTTCACTTTTGGCCTATACGTAATGGGTACGGACAAGATAGATCCTGGTTCCAGAACTTTTCCAGGAGGCATAAAGAAAGGACCGAATGGATTAAGAAGACTGAACTTTATCTTGACTGACCTGAAATTATTTTTCATTCTACAAAACAGAAATGCAAAATACTTGAAGCATTTCATAAACATTACAGACCGAGTGGATATGTTTTTAATTTCTAGGATGTTTCTGGATTTTGACCCAATTACCACCATGCCAAATTCTATTATTCTTGTTGGATTTAAAATTATTATATCAGGCTTAACAACAGGACATGTTAATTTAATTAACAAAGTTTCATCTCTCCTATCACCATCTTTCATTTTTATATTTAATGCACATGTAGCCCATTCGTGGTGTATGGAAGCTTCAAAATTTTCCAGCAAGGCCATTTCTCCTAGTAACGTCTTGTCCTTGATTTCCATACTTTCCAAAACATTCGCAGTAACTTTATGCGACATTTTCGGCTTGTGCATTAAAGTAATCTTTACGGTTTCACCATTTTTCAAGTGCCCATAACGTGGCGACATTCTGACGCGCGGTGATGAACACTTAAATTCGTACCAAGCTTCAAACTCCTTTATTTGATCCTCTATAAATCCACAAGTGCAGTGAGGATAAGATGCACTGTTGAAACCCATCAAGTTTACAGAAGTCTAAAAATGATATCAAGCATTAAAAGATTTTCGTTTTTTGGAAACTAAGTCGGAACTTTTGTTTTACTACAACAATGAAAAAATGAGTTACATATCGACAATGTTATAACATCTTCCTCCAAGATATATAACAGTTATGCACAACAGGTGTTTTATAACACTGTTAAATCCTTAAGTAAGAAATTTTACATTGCCCATGTATAACTGTCACTTTGCATTTGCCTGGGACGTTACCAGTGAATACGAGTCGCAAGGTGTCGCAGGAAATTCGATTATTTGCTCACTCAATTCACAAAGTGGATCCACAATGAAAGCGAAAATCTCAGTGATATTTTTTAATTCTCTTACGTCGTCATCCAGTGGTCCAAAATTGTCGGATGCTACGTCAGAGTCTTACAAATCAACATAAAATAAGAAAAAGGAACTAGATGATCGTGGCTGGCTCAGTGATTTTTTTTAACAAACTGCAGAAGTCACCTAATGTTTTTTTACCTGCCAAGTTTGAACTGGAGTTATCATCATCGGTGAGATCACCAATTAAAACTTTAAATGGGGTTTCACTACGGACTGCTTGTGAAATACTACTGAATCTTCTTCTTGGCATTCGAGACTGGTCAGACTGTTTATTGAAGTCACTTCCGGCTGGGCGCCATTGTTCTTTCGGTGGTAGATTCAATAATCGGTTTGTAGGAACTTTTGTACTAATGACGTGATTTCTTTTGCCAACCAACTCGTTAACTGTGGTCACGCGTATTTCAAATCTACGGGAAATACGTCACTCATAGATTCATAATACGAAATTACAGGTCGTTTGTAATTCGCTGGTTTTTTCATTGGAAATTGAGTCGATAGGCACCTCCGATCTGATGCCAATCCACTAGCTTCCGCTTCATTTCCGGGAATGTCCGTCAACCAGGCTGAATATATCAAGTGAAGTGGAATTGTCTCGCCTGGTAAAATTCGGCCGAATCCATAATTTGGCTGTACAGTCATTGTTGGGGGGATATTCAAAAATCCAAAGTCTTGTACCACTAGGCTGGGATTTGTGATAGATATTCTGGACAGTACAGATTCTTGTGTATTTACCATGCCCAGCACGACAAAATCAGGTTCTGTTTGAAAATTTTTAATTGTTTGATATTATCTTTTTTCAATATTTTCATAAATATTACCTATTACTAATGTATTGCTCGTCGGAGTAGCCAGAATCTTTAATGTTAGGGTAGGACCCTTCTCGTTTGTATAATTAACATTTATTTTGATTGGTATATTCAGAGTGTTGCACGTCTTGTCGTAGTAGCTATTGGAGGTTATTTTAAAATACGAGGTGAATATTGAATTTTTTAGAAATACTTACGTTTTTGCTTTTTGTAAAATATTTTCTGATGGCGTCAGTCGGACAGTGAACGTCCATGAGGTATCAGTTTGTAGTGAAATTGTTTTTGGATAAATTTGAATTTCAGTGCAAAGATTTTTTGGAATCAGCATGGATATATCAGCACTGGATCGACCTAATTTTTACGAGTAAGTTCAGTTTTGATTTTTACGAATATAGAATTGTTTACCTGTATTACTTATGGTGAAATTAGCCTGATAAACCCCTGTGCCCATTATTATTATTCCTAGATCCACGAATTTTGGATTAAGATGTATCTCAGATCCTGTCACCTCAGCCCAAACTGGTATAGTCTGTTTTTGAAAAAATTTTTTGTTATAAATTGTTACATCAACGTGACAGATATATTCTTGCTTGCTTGTGTTTTTGTAATCTGTTCTTCCACTTTGAAAACGATTTCAAGTACGTCGTGATGCAAGCCCACGTATTTTGGAAAAAATGTTACTCGAATTTTAATACACGATTTTGCTCTCAATTCCACTTCATACGTTTCGTAATCCGTTACTGAATTTTCTCCGTGAGCGTGTATTGTAGGGGTGACTTCACATATGACACAAAGAGAAGATAGAAATTTGAAAACTGTACAATTTTGGAATTATTATTTTATACATTTCTTAGATGGATACTCGTTCTCTTCGATGTCCCAATTAAAACTATCTTGCGTGTTATTTTTTGGTGTGAATAATAAATTGCATGTTTTTAATCCAAAATTTGATATCGTCAATCTTTTGTGAATTGAACCAGGTTCAATGTCTTTCCAAATTGGGAATGTGGGGAATCTAAGTGAAAAAAAAAATATAATGGTACAAAGCTTACTTTTTTTTTTTTCAAAATCTTCTGTATTCATTACTACCGTAATTTTGTAGGATCCACCAACGGGTCTGCTTGCGCGGGAATGCAATGAATTCGAATTTTGAATTCGTGAAAATCTTTCGTATTTTCCGAATTCAATGTTAAAAATATCAGTGCACCGGTTATTTCTGTTTCTGTGTTGGGTAAGAAATTCACAGTCACGACAATGAATAAACCGGGTCTGATTTTGGCAGCATCAATTTGCTCTACCGTCAGTACGTTATTATCCGAAATTGACAAATTTATAGAATCGTAACGGATATAAGACCATTTTGAGAATTTATTGTATATCGCCACTTTTTGAGTGTAAGATGTTCCAGGGCTGAAATTCTGCAAAAGAAATATCAACTTATTGCCGTAGAAGAGTTAAAATAAATTTGAATAGGTTTACTTTAAAAATTATGGTCCTGGGTTTCGCGTAAAAGCACCTGTCTCTCAATATCTTTTTTTCTTTTAGTGTATTTTCAAAATCATCCCGTTGGCCGATATCAGCTCCTTCAAAATCATCCGTCAGAGTCGACAGATAATTATCAACGTCATGGTCATCTTCCAGTGGTAAAGGGGGTAAGTCAACAATTTTATTTTTGAGTTTTTCGTTTAACCCGAACACATTTCGGTTGGCGGCTATCTCCAAATTTGTTTTATAATTTTTTAAATCCTTTTGATCATCAACATTATCTGTTACTTGAGGAGTCACAGTTGCAGATTCTTCTTTTAAAATATTTTCTTGCTCTGAAATTTCCGAATTTTGAATAAAACCACTGTCAGCTGGAGACTGATTGGTGATATTCAAATTTTCTGTAGAGCCATCGAAGGTATCGTGAAGTTTATAAGATTTTTTAAAATTTATTTCAACCGTGAGTTTCTTTCGATTTCTCTGTCGAGAATTTTTAAAATTTTCAGTTTTTTGTTTAGATTCCATTTTCTTTTTAACTCTGAATTCCTCCTTAATTATTTTCTCAATAATTTCAATCATCCTTTTTTTGCGTGCCAATTTTAACTCCCGTCTCTCTCGTCGAGTTTTTATAATCTAGACAGATACACAAAATTTGTTACTTCAATTTAAAAAATTTCATTGAAACTAAAAATCTTTACATATACTAACTTTTTCCAAAACCGGACTGTCAGTTGGCACACGTTCAAGTTCAATATATTTCCATTTCAATCTATATATCATTTATAAATATAATGCCCTGCATTGTAATTACTTTTTCAAAATTATACCTCGTTAAACATTTCTCTCGATTAATCTCCCGCAATTTTTTTCTCTCAGACAAGTGGCAAAAGTAGTTCCACCTATTTTTCAAAAGGTCTCTCTACGATATAAAAATATAATATCATAACACATATACTGTTAATCAAAATTTCAAAATTTTACTTTAATCGTTGCCAACGACCCAATGGTTAATTTCGATTTATCATTTTCCAAAAACTTCAATTCACGCTCCTCTCCCATTATCCTATGAATTCTTCGCGCTTTTGAAAATTCCGACAACGAATAACCTATGCGACAGACAGAAAAGAAATTTTTCAAAAACATACTCCATTAAAATACAAAAATACCTCACTGCTTATATATTTTCGATATTTCGATGCATCTTTGATTCCCTCAGAACTCTTCTTGCAATTCTTCATAGTTTTCAAAGTAGTCTGCATATTTTTTGAGAACCATTCAAAGCACTCGCTTCTCAAAAAATTCAATCCTAGCGTCTCTTCAGATTGAAGCAAAAAAAAAAACAAAAAAAAGTCGCCCCAACACAATCATCAAGTATCACGCGTATCAAGGATGGACACCCTTAATGGTAAATGATGATTGCAATTCATCAGAATTACATCGTACCGTTTTGATTCACCTGTAGGAATTCCATCTGGGTGGGGTACCAAGAAAAATAAAACCAGAAGAAAGCACAAAAAAACCGTAGTGGTTAAAGTTAGAATCAAAGCAAAATATAATTCCAAAAAGAGCAAGAAAAAAAAGTTAAAAAAAAAACAAACCCGTGAACATTTCGTGCCCCATGGAACCGAGAATCGTATCAGAAACGTTCAAGGATAATAATGCTAAACGCGCGGTAGATTATCCCAAGCACCGAGCTGCACCGAATGCATAATTTCTAGGTGCGCAGAGCGAACTTTGAACCGGGCCCCACCTGGTGAGCAATTGTTGATCTCATCAGAGTGAAGCAAGAAGAATATGAATAGCGGTAGCAAAAAATCTAAAAAATTTTCAAAATTTTATTAACCCAGCCGTCAGGGGGCGGGGGTGGGATAGCCGAGCTCCAGTAATATTGGACGCGAATGAATAATTCTAGAATAATAGATAAACCGGAAGTCTTTGCGCAAGAGCCATTTCCTATATATACGACCCTGAGAGGCCCCGGTGCCATATGCTCAATAATTCCGTAGATTGATGGAGAATTTCACGGTGCAACTGACACCCCTATTCATAGGGATGTATCAGGCCTCATTGTGGTATACGTACAGTTGAGCCTGGAGGACCTTCCGGAAGGGCGCGATCCCGTGGGGTGGGATTGGTTGGACGTGGCGCAATTTGTTACAAGGGCAAATTAATCGGTATCCATTTAGGGGGTTAATAACTTTTTAATTTGTCGGCGAGAATATCGTCCGTCCGGAGCTGGCACCCTTATTAATGCACAGTGAGGTGTCAGAAGAGGGTGGTGTTGTAACGGCTATATGATGAAGGAAGGAAATTCAAGATTTTCGTATTTGGGGCAGGTCCCGAACATCATCCCCATTCAATCTGTACCTTCGGTATATACGTTATAAGGTAGAAGGAGCCACGCGACCAGTGTCAAACATTTCTAAACATTTTGAAAACATCTCCATCCCCTGTGACAGGGAGTGAAAGACCATAGCCCTCCCACTCTCGCTGGACCCCGGCCGAGAGGGTCCATGTTATTTGTCAGTCCCGGTCGGAAAGAGGACGCGAAGCTGCGCGACGCTTGGCGAAAGGGCATAGAGGGGGTGGTCGCCATTGCTACCACCTTAAGGGATGTAAAGAAGTTCAAGGAGGTCGCGTGGCCAGACAGAAGTCTCATAGTAGCCAACCCCCACAAATTTTCTCACCAGGAGTTCACGAGGATGTTCTTGAGGTTGTAAATTTCACCATGAACTCCAGTCTATAAGGCCCAACTTCCCATACGGTAGCAAAAGCAGTTGGGGGTTGGTACGTGGGAGCAATTTTTTTTTTTTTTTTTTTCAAATTTCAAAACCAGGACGTAAATCTTTCATGGAGCCGCCCTGAAGTTCATCGACGTAACGGTAGTATGTCCTGCTGAAATTAAAGGGACTTGGGGCCCTTTAGTCTTGACCCGAAGTGACCGGGACTCGTGGGCCTGGCCCAGAGACCTAGTGGCCCTAAATTTTCGAAAACTGTGTCACTCCCTTCCGGTGAGTTTACTGTCTCACACTCCCATACAACAGTAAGGGGTGAGCCGGGGCACGTTCCTTTCTCGGATTTTAAAAACTTTCGACTTTTAGGGCCCCATCCTTGGGTCTCCCTCGTTGGTCCCATTTTACAGTCATTTACACAATGACCTACCTTTCTCTCGTGAAAGTATCCTGGCTACTGTGCATATCGTTACCGGCCACCGAGTTTCATGCACGGGTTGCAGACCCATAAATTTCTTGTGGGCCTTAAGGCCCACTAATCAACCTGCGTGAGGCATATCCAAAGAGAACGAGATATCGTTCATAAAAGCAATATGAAAAAAGCGGGGCCCTAACTTCGTATCCGTGATACAGTTAAAATTTTCTCAAAAATCCTAAGACCTCAGTGGCGTCGGGTCTTTACCGTTTTGGGCCCTATGCCCCGCGTAAGAAAAAATTTTTTTCACCTCACTCTTCGCGTCGGGCTCTTTGCTCGCCGGAAGTGACGGTCACGCTACCCAGTAATTAACCACATACGCGCGCGCCCTTCTTTTCTTTCACTCTCGTTCTCATGGAAATGTAGAGTAAAAAAAAAAAATGTTGACTCCTTCGAACAAGGTACACCTCGTGGCGGGGCCCGTCGGGGCCTTATAGAACTCTTAAAACGGGGGAGGTGCGATACGTTACAGCTGGTTAAACAGCTGTACGAAAGATAGCCGTGACCAGCACGGCGAATTTTCCCGGAAAAGCAGAAAAGTTCCTGTGAAATCGGATATTGCGGTCCGCTACGACTTCGAATTGATTTTTAACGCGTTTATGTACACACGCATCATTTTTTGTTTGTTTGCTTAAAAGCAAAAACTCTCGGAATCAAAAAGTAACTCGAGAGTATAATTCATTTGGGATCACCCTGTATAAATAACCGTAATACGATTCGAGTGCGAATAAGGTTGCCTAATGCCTATTAACAATATCCATGAAAAATCGATGTTCGAGTCAGAGAAGGTCTATACCTTAGATTTTTGCAATTTCCTATACCCGCTGCGAGTGCGAGAGAGAGGCTCTTATGGGTACAGACGTGGGTTGGACAAGGACACACATATCCGATCTCTCGAATATTCACCGCAGTAGAGCCTCCCTCGAATTGAGCTCATACGAACGTAACCCGGCATGCACGTAACTTTTTAATGATTTGAGCTATCGAAATGATTCAGTATGGCATTCCTAATTAAAATGAGCTATCAAGCGATATCAAATCGATAAAAATTGACGGAGGTTGTAAAATTGCAAAAAATAACCGTCACTACAATCTAAGTGAAAGTTAAGATTTTTCAATAAAACTTTACAATTTTGTGGCTTCTTCGTGGTAAGCCGGATTTTATTTGACCTTGTGACCCAGTAGTACTCTCAGACCCATAGGTCCCATTTTTATTATATAAGGGGACCGTAACTCCGAGTCGGAGACTCTTTTCGAAAATTTCTTTCTGGTTACGTGGGTTACCAGGTTTGGGATACCTTTTCTGGTTGGCTGTCATATTTCGTGTATTACTAATTGCGCGATTTGTCAGGTCTACCAATATACCGGATATTCGTTAAATAATTGCTCTATTTTGATTCTATCGTTACAAGAGCAACTCTTGGGGCGTTTTGTTCTCGTGTGATACTGACTTTAGATTGGAATCCTTGTATCCTGCCGTCGCTTGTGCTAGACTGGCTGTATAAAGTATAGCTACCTAACCGTACCTCTTGCGCTTGGCAGTGCTCTTGGTTTTTCGAAAGGACGATGGCGAAGAATTCGCCACGTCACGGATCGAACGATGGTGGACCAAAGTTCAAAGACTGCCGCAACACCGGTAGCCGCCATTGTGCTCTGCCTAGACACATTGATGCATTATGCACTCCCTTTTACTTTCCTACCATCGACCAGCCTTCGGCTGTCTATATGTTTCATCGTCGAACCTAACCTAACACCTATTTACGTTGGCTGGCCCACCTTTACGTATACCCAATTGGTTCACGGTGGGACCGCGTTAAAGCCAATAAGGCCCAACCCCGTGCCGCCATTTTCGTACGTGAAAAAAAAAAAAAAAAATGTTAACCAATCGCTGGATTTTGAGAAAAATTCAAAAAGCAAATAGAGAATGGTACAGGTTATAATTTCTTAGTGAATGGATAAATTTTGGAAAATTAACGTTGTCTGAAATTTTTTCGAAAAATAAAAACTACTGCGAATTTCGAAAGTACTGAACAATAAGGAGATTTCACGGGACTTAGCTATAAAAAATTGGTCCTAAGGTACCATCGTAAAATTCTATGGTGTCCTTGGCAGATTTTTATTATCTCCATTGTCCTGCATAGTAAAAGTAGATGGCAGGTAGATTTTCGAAAATATTATATTTTATCTACACAGCTTCTCTTATCATTTTTTTTATAAGGATACTAGGGACAGTAAGTGAGGTTTTTTTTTTTTTGATAAAATTATAAGGGACTGTTAAATTACGAAAAATTCAATCGTTCGCTCTACGTATCCTTGGATATAGATTTCGGTCATAAATCAAAATTTTCAAAGGACACGAGTCCTTTTTAGCGACGGTATTGAACATTTTCTCGTGGAATCTTATGGATTTTCTTATGGTCGAGCGACGGCCACACGCCGGCCACCATAAACTACCATAAACTCATCAGCTCGTAAAATTTTCGCTCGCATTCCCAAAAGTGCAACTGTAAATCACGGCAGTCCTAAGATATGGTGCAGAATAGAGACGCCGAGCGTCGGGACGTCGTGCGACTGACGAAAGAAAAAAAAAAAAAAAGAAAAGACGAAACTAGACAGATTTTCAATTAGGTATAGAGTCGGTGTAAAAAATTTTTTTCTCAAATTCACAATCTCAAAATTTTGAGTTCTTGTCTCACCTAAGAGTCATAGGGCCCCGATCACGGGGCCTTATTGTCAACTTTATTTGATTTACCGATCCGATATACAATCCGAGACGTCGCGTTATTTACAGAACGACGTAACGGAAAATCCTACGATTTACGACTTTCCGGTTGAATTTATTGAAAACTCAACAAGCTCAAATCTTTTATCTTAAAAAATGTTGTCCTCCAACATTTTCTCTTACTTGCTTTCTCCCGATTGCACCGTTCGATCGATCCACGTTGGAAAACAAAACGAAATATATAATTCCAAAAAATTGATTTTCCCACCAGTAAAAATTAATATTTTCGATTTTTCAAAATTTTTTTTTTTTCCACAAAATATTCAAAATCATATACTACCAGGACTCGCAGCAAGTAAAATTTATAACTCTAAAAGGTGCCTGAGCATCTAACTCGTATAATCATCCATAATATTAATTACGTACTATGGCGTAACACCAAAGATCCTCATTTGACACGTTCAAAGTTACATATACAATATATCGCTTATCCTATAATCATTAAGACTATCAAATGGAGGATACGATGCCGCGAGGACTCAGGACTAAAAGGAAAGTAAGTTAGCAGTGAAACACCCACGAACCTTCCAGGAAGGTCCTCCGGTTACACTGGTGGGGGACGTATAGACCGCCTATGGTAACGCCCACACTTTATTATACGTCAGGGCGTGGGGAATCGAAGCGCGTTCAGTGCCAGCACTTCGGAGCACTGGTATTCCGGAGTCAATATATTTTCATAGGCAAAGTGAATTTGGTACTGGTCCCAAAAAAAAAAGAACTAGAATAATAATAATAACATTTGACGTGAAAAATTTGCCCAGAAATTCCCTAGACTCTGAATAATCGTAATTTCGTTAAAGTCAAAAATCCTTTTCCCTTTGTTCCCGTTCAAGGACCAAATTTTGCATTCAGGTATCTCGGATACGTATATTGAGTGGGTATATGCGTGAAAGGAGTTTTAATGGCGAAAACTGCCCCTTACGTCTTTGCCACCCAAGTGTCACCAATTGGCTCGCACTCATTTTGGTCGTAATTCATGAAAGTTACCAGACCCGTAACTGGCCAATGACTATAACGAGTCATTGGCTGGTTTGTTGCACCCCGTCGTATAGCCATTACTGTATGAATGATTTTATGCTGGTTTATTGTGCAAGAGTCGAGGTAAACCATTTTAACTGAGTTAGCTTTCCCGTCCAGGGATGCGTCGGGTTCGGCGTCGGGACGCTGTCTGGTGTATTTATTTATGACGCTTCGAGGCTTATGCACTTACAGGCCACCCCCTCGATACACTTACTCGGACTGGGATCGTTTAGCTAATAATGGACATTGCGCGAGAACGTTTTTGTAAAATTTATTATTATTGCCGATAAGTTATGAGGGATTCTGTTTGCGTTTCTTCTCAGGGGATTTTCTTCAGTTGGTACGACCGGCACGCGTGTACCGCACGAGTGTCGTAGAGAATAAAAAAATTTTGAATCGGAACGACTCTTTTTTTGTAAATAAATAATTTCAGGTCGAGGTAGGGCCTTTTTTTGATTTTTGTATATTTAATTTTTTTTTTTTTTTTTGAAAAGTGCAAAAAATTTTTTTGGAAATTCTCGATATCTTCCGTGCACTTGGCTCATTGAATATTAGCGATTATTGTATTGCTTATCGTACGGTCAACAATGTGTTGGGAAAAGCATATTTTTCAAAAATTTTCTTCAAGGAGCGTATCGTGACACGACTATACTCATAATGGTGTAGAGTAAAACCACACGAAGTCCGCTAAAGGATTAAGTAAGGCCCGTCTGTGCCGTCGGGGCGTGGTACTCCGTGCAAATGAGGCCCCGCGTGTAAAATTTACAAGCATCCTTATGCATGCTTTCGGACTGGGCCCAAAGTTACCCTCCCCAGGACCATTTTCCATAAACGCTATACGTGTTATTTGTACGATAAATTTTTGGGCCCCGTTTTCATTCGACCACTTTGAACTGGCCCTGGTCTTCCTTAACGTACCGAGACTAACTGTACTCAACCAGAATGAGTATATTTCTTTATTTCAGGCTCCTCGGCCAAAGTACAATAAGTATAGAAATGACAACCAGACCTCCCCTCCACTCCCCTCTATCCCCCTTTCGACCACAATACACAATTTACGACTGACCAACTAGTAATTGACTTTAGTAGTGACTATACTCCCTTGAGCTCGCTAACGTTTCACAACAAACCGGGATTATCGGATTAACCAAAGGTTCTCTTTTGGACATTAACTGTGGATTAGGGTGGACTGTTGGGCCTCATTTGGACTTGAATTGGCAAAACTCTGAAGTTAATCCTTTTAAAATGCCCTGAGATTTGGTCACTCTGTGAATCCTTTGGGGGACTGTCAATATTTTCTGTGGGGGAGGTAGGGTGCGTGACGTAACACGAAAGTCACTATTAAAATATATAATCTGCTCAAACGAATAGATATTTTGGAGAAATAGATAAATTGCGTGAAATTATCTAGATAAACATTTATGTAACCCGCGTAGCGTATCTTGGCAAACACGTATATCCATAGCGCCGGTTAAATAGTCTACAAATTTTTGGTAATGCCCGAAAACCGTAATTAATTACGTCGAACGACAAAAGTCTTGAGAGAAAAAGTGAAGTTGCATAAAATGTAAAAAAAAAAAAGAACGCGAAGTCATGTGTCGTTTTCAGCAACGACGAGTCGCGAAGGAGACAACCCTTTGGACACGGCGACCAATTAGAAGTAATTTCACACCGTGTAAGAAATACTTTTTAGTCGAATTGTCACCGGGCCAATTTGTCACTAGACCCTTTGAAAGATAACCTATAGTGATTTTTCGTGCTGGTGACAAAACGGTCGTCGCGCGCGATCCGTGACTTAAGAAAAAGAAGGGACGGACGGGGGTGTGGCAATTAGTGACCCCGCTAATTGGCAGAGATCACCAGCGGGGTGACCAAGATTCCTAGGACATGGACCACAGCTCATTCGCTTAGTAAACATCAAAAGTCGCAGGGATAAGTAAGGCCCCAAGAAACGTCAACGGAGCAGCGCGGCTGTTGGGACTGGTAGCACGTGGTAAACCTTCTAGAACTTTATAAGTAAGGTATGGGAGGTCCCACGAGTTAACGTTGTCAACCGTAGACGAATATTTGGCTCGTTACACTACCGACTGCTACGGCTCGCTGCTAATAGTCAGGATGATCCTGGATGCTTAAGTGGCTGCGTGTGTGGTCCTGCGGGAATGTTGATAAATTGCATTGGGTATGAAAAAAAAAAAAAATTTTTTTTCAAAATTCTTAGTTACTCAAACCATATGGAGATTTTATAAAATTCTACATATCATATCAAAGGCATATTACTTAACCGTAACAACTGACTTATATTTGATGTACTATATGAATTATGATATTACGCAATTTTAATATGAAATATTAATAATAGTAACTGTCGGTGCTAAAGGATTTTGTCACGGAATTAGTCGGCCAGGAAGTCGCTACGGGTTCGATAGGCGAGGATAACGCGCGTTACCACGCGTAACTCCCGAACAGAAACCGTATCACATTAATTGCCACTAATAATGGGTGAATCTTTGCTCAGGTATTTATGAGTGCGCGTGTCCCGTTTCGTTATCTGATAATGAGTTGAAGAAAGACAAAAAAAAGAGAAGCAGTAGCATAAATTGGACGGATCCAAAGATAAATAGATAAGGGATGAAAAATTTTTAAAATAATCTTCAAGATACTCAATTATCTCGACTGGCATGCCCGATGCAAAATTGAATTTTGGCGGGAAAAAAATCAAAAAAATGAAATGCCGAGTATAATTTTTCGATCCGTCGGAATTGAAGGTATAAAAAAGTTGAAGGCTCCATGATAAAAAGTATCGTTATTATTTCGTACCTACTCGAGAAATTTCATCTCTCTCACGGGCTTCCACCATTTTTATTTCTACTGGTCGTTTCATTTCTTCCCGACGTCCTTTAACCGGTCCGCGTGATTATATACATATACACACACACACACACTGTGCGGATTATCACGTGTGCTCGTATACCTATATGGGTCACATACTTGGTGCTACGAAATCGTCCTGCGGCGCGCTTGATAAATTAATTTGCACCGGAAACGTCTGACAGGGAAATGACGTCATTACCCCGCTGCCGAACGAGCCGGTAGCCATTGTTGTACCCCAGGGCTATTGTTCGCACCTATGAAAACCCACCTACAACAACCCCCTGGTAACAATAACCTTATCGGAACGAAGAATGGGACTAATAGAGGAGCACGAATGAAGGTATAGACGAAAAAGGAAATGGGACGGTGGCTTTGGAATTTCTAGGGAATTATTCTCGAAGGGCTACCAATTACTTCCAGCGTCTAACTAGAGCCCGTGGATAGGATCGAGAGAAGCCTGATAACCTTAAAATGATGAAACTTTGTGTCAGACGCTCGGGTTACGTTGGGACGGACCCGAAAGGAAGGCCCAATGTACATACGACACCTAGTGAAATAGGCGCCTGCCATCTAGCGGATAAAATGGCAAATACGGCGAAGCCGTAAGGTTATTCGGAAGGTGGATGCGATGCGTGGGCCTCGTAGGGAGCCCGATGCTCGGATCGAGATTGAGCGGGAAAGAAAGAAGCCAAAAGTAAAGAGGGGAAGTGGAGGCCGATCTCATTTCGAAACGTGAATGAGCCGGCGGCGACCTCAAACGAGACTTCGCTCTCCTTGCTCCGTTCACCACCTAACCTTAAAACCTACCTTACCTTCGGTCCTCTTACGTTCCCCATACCTACCTACCTACCTACCTACCAGCCACCCTACTTGACTTGTTTCACTTTTTTTCATTCCTCCTTGCTCCGGGCACTCCGAAGTTTTTCCTCGACAACAATGGCTGCACTGCCTCCTTGGTTCTCTAACTTTCTGTAACACAGGGAGCCGCCGCTACCGGTCGCCGCCATAGTGATACCCATGATGCACCCGTCTATGGATATAATGACTAATCATAGTATATCAAGGCTGTGGTAAAGGCGAGACAGTTGGGAGCTCAGCACGTGGACAGAAATAATTTTTTTTTTTTTTTTTTTTTTTTTTTTTTCTTTGAAATAACAACAAAATTCACGCTTGTGGACAGTCATTTATTTTTAATTTAATATATCGGCCTGACGTCTGTATACTTTTTATTATTATACATACGTATGGTTTTGTTATACGGTGTATCATCGGGTTTCGGAATTAGTATGCCCTGTTTTTGTTTTCGCCGATATGCAGGATGGATGAACGATGGGGATATTTTAATTAGTAATCGGTACTGTAATTAAAATGAACGTAGTACCGGATGATTTATTTGGTACGATCGGTAGCACGTGGAATTTATCTCGGTAAGGATCGCAGCGTGTCGGATTGGAATCAGCTACCGGATTTAACGTGGCGAGAGATCGAGGATTGGCTCCGATGAAGACTGGTGGCTCACCAACACGAAAAGAAAGAAAAAAAAAAAAAAAATGTACGTACGTATTGGTCTACGTGTGTATTAAAGATACGTAAGGCTATGTCGGATCAAGAGAAGGAAGAGAGGGGCCCTACGGTCGTAGGAGGAGAAGAGAAAAAGAGGAAGATATGAGTAAAAAAACGAAAGTCCCTAGGATCTTTCTGTGTGAAATTGAACCTCACGCCTCCTATACGGATGACTCGGCGTTACGATTTACGAGGCGAAAACAGGCCCAAATTCATGTATACAAGCGCTAACCGACAATGCGATACTGTAGTCATCATGAGGCCCACGGAGTGACGGCCGCCGCAGTGAATCGGCCTGAAACAAACGAAACGGCCTGTTTTAATTAGAACCGGGCCCCATTACCCAGGGGGGCCCCCCTTAACTTCAGAGGGGTCGGTGAATTCGCAGCTCGTCACTCCGTACCTACTTTCCCAGCCCGTGGAACCGTATAAGGCCCAAAGATGATTTTCGCCGCGACCGGGTACCCGTCTCTACGTAACCCGTGAAAACGCATAGGCGACTAGCGGGACCGGATGGTGTTGAGGAGGTGTTTTGTTTTTACCTAATTTACCCTAAGGCCCAATTCTCCCCTCTAACCACCGTAGACGCCATTTCTCTACCCGCACCAAGAGAATCCATCCATCCCCAGAACTTGTCCAGTCATCGACTCTTGATCGAGCCGACCCGTGATACCCGTTGCCGACCTCCTCCTCCTTCTTCATCATCATCTCCTTCCTACTTCATCTTCTTCCTTCGTTCTCCTTTACGCCGTACCACTTCTTCTGACACTTCTGCCACGTCTCTCTCTTGACACTTCAGCACTTCACGTCCTGCCACTTCTACCCTCTGCAGCAGCTACCCGGTAGTCCCAACTTCGATATTGATCCCTGCGTGCCTCGCTCACGTATAATCGATCCACGAGTTTCAGGGGTTTTTTTTTTTTTCTCTGACAGTTCACAAACAATTCGATCCTTGAGCAATCGCGCACGTGGCTTTTCATAAAGTCACGCAGATCTTGAGTGAAGTAAAAAATATTTATTTCGGTAAAAAAAATCATGCACGTACACATATTGTACACAAGCTAGGAGCGACTGGCTGGTGAATTTTTTTTGGATTCTCTCTCTCAAAAAAAAATCTTGGACTGACGGATACGACGTACAATGTACGCATAGACGTATATTGTATCAGTATGAACTTCCGGCTACTGAATCCCATCTGATTATACTCGCCGGATGATCACTGTCAGTCACTCTGACAAAAGTCTGTGTTGCCCCAAGACAAATCCTTGGATCGTTTGACTGGGTACCTTGAGACCTTGATCTTGAAGCAGAAGAGCCAGGGCTGTCGCGACCGAAGCGGCAGGTACCAGTAGCAGCGGCAGTGGCGGTAGTTAGTGACACTACAGTCTGACGGTTGTTAATGTTGAATTAATAGACTGGACCTATCTTGATCTCAAGATCTAATAAGTCTACCGGTTGTGTCAAGAAAGAAAAGAGTTCAGTGTCCATGTTTGAGCGTTAACCTCAAATAAAATGCGTCCATCTGCCGTCTCGTGAGTTTTACAGGTGTCAGTCTAAGTCCACGTAGTCGCGCAGTGATCGTCAGACGGTCTGGACCCCGGGTCTCCAAAAATTCTTGTGCCGATCATAGTGGACCAGGTGCCAGCTGGATTCGCCGTAGAAATGTAAAATGAACGTGGCAAGGAGTTTGGGAGCCACTGAAAACGGGCGGGAGCTCAAAAGTTTAATTAATGACGTCACGAGTGCTGGTTTCATTCATAGAGAATACGTGGGGCCCCTCGCGCCACTTCGAAAAAAAAAAAAAAGGGATACGCAGGGGAGAAAATAAAAATACAACGGAGCAAAAGGTTTCGGAGGATTGGGAAGCTGTGGAGAGGTATGAAGAAATAAAGGATAAAGAGAGCAATCGAGATGCCAGCAAACATTGGTGTATCCGTATATATAGATATACCATGTATGATTTCTAGGCGACAGGGACGTACATAGGGAACGGTGAAAAAGGGGGCACCAAAAATTGGGGCGCATTGTGGTACCCAGGCGTCTCTTTATTTATTATTTTTTTTTCCTTTCGTTCTCTCTTCCGTAAACCCTCTGCGGCCTGCCAAGGGGGAGAAGGAGACGGAGCAAGCTCAGAATGCGAGGGACCCTGGTCAAGTCCTCTGTGTGCGTACCCGACCGTGAGTGCGAGTGAGAGAAGGTGCGAGCGAGTGAGAATAGTGAAAGAACGCCCGCAGGGAAAATTTCATATTCTTCCATTTTTGACGATCTAATTCCAGAAGCTTAATTACCTTATACCTTATAACCTGAGGAATCACGGGAGCCCGAAGGAGGACCTCACGAACACGTACCGGGTGCACACACGCTTATACGCTCAATATGATCTCAGCCTCATCTCATCCACCGTCTCATCTCCCGATCGTGTACCTTTTACATACGTATGCGGGGTTTTTATTTATTTTTTTATTCTTTTCTTTATCCTTATTATTTTTTTCTATTATTTTTTTTCAAACTTTTTTTTCATAACCTCATCTCCCCTCTGTTCCCTCTTCATGGCTCCCTCCCCATCACGGCTACCAACCGCACAACAATGCCGTCTTAAAATAATCCTGGAGCATGTGCCATGTGTGGTCGAGGAAAAAAAAAAATGCTGGCGGCTGTCTATTAAGTACCACACGTGGAACCTGTGTATGAAAAACTCATTAAGGAAGCAATGCTTGCGTTCATTAAACTGATAATAGTAATCAGTGCCTGATAAACATTTAATGGGTTACAATGTAGCTTTATCGTTGTGAGATGCTATATTTTTTTTTCTTTAATTAATTTTTTTTTTTTCATCCACCATCGATCGTCCATTCGCCCAGTGCGTTCTCTTCGGCTCTCGAATAAGCCCGGGAAAATTTGAATTGCCCTCGACCGCGTCCGCTCCTAGCGGATCTTTCACGTACTCCAAAGAAATCCCTGGGTACCTAGAGCAAACACGACGAGGAAGCGAAACATTAGGGCAGGAATGAATGCCCCGGGGCGTATAGAATCAGTAATCTCGCCTTTAGAAGGCCTAACCTATCCTCGTGGTTCTTCAGCGAATGCGCAAGCGGGTTGCCCGCGTCCCGATGCTTAATGCACCACGTCCCGTTGCAAAAACCGTGGAATATTGCGTTAACTGACTACTGCCGACGGATGCCTCGTGATCGGTGCGACGGACTGTGCGCGCCCGTTCTCCATGTCCTGGGACTATCTCGAGATATCACGTGAAAACTCAGCCTTGGCTCTGCTGGCTATAGGGCAGGGAAAAAAAAATTTCAATTTTTTTTTTCAAAAATATTTTTACGGCGTTTAGTATATATTCGTACGTATCCGTTACAAGGGAGTAAATTTGTATGCTGTGATATATCAATCCACGTGCAATATCCTTTTAAGAATTGCGTACGTTGCGCGCTACATTTCCCATATGCTCATCAATCATCTCGGAAGCCAGTAGCTGGGCCAACAATGGCCACGTGGAATTAAAGCGGACGAAATAAATGGACGGTCTCACGGGGTAGCCGATATCGTTAATCGTATCGGTAGGTGAAGCCTGGAACCGCGCGATGGTTTAAAAAAATAAAATTTAATATCAGGTGAAATGAAATCGGTCCGAACGAGCGTCTCGAACGATTTTGCGTAACAAGTGTACGAAAGAGCGTGGATGCCGGTTTTAACAGTGCTGCGGGTGTATTGAAATAAGACGCGTGCATTAATATACATAGAATCGATCGTAGCCGATCGTGCACGATCGGTACACGATCGCAGCGGAACTTTAATGCCGATCCAAGTCCTCAACGGCGTTCATTCGTTACGCCTATCTGCCGTTTCAATTAGTTTAACCATATTTTTATGGGAATCGATATCTCGTTCTGTTGCGTCATCCGATTACATGATAAAATTGGATTCTTCGGTGGTTGAAATAATAGTTTGGAATTTTTTTTTTTTTTTTATTCTCGGGGTTGAAAAAAACCTTTCTTTTTTTTTTACGCTCCACCGCGCACGCACACAAAAATATCGAGGAGACGCGGCCTGACGTCGCAACCTTGCTATATCATATGCGTGCACGTTACCCGGCAGGTTACGCGTCCCAGTTGCAAAGGCGCACAGGTGGACAAGTCGGTACCTTTTGTAAAGTGAGCATGCGAACACGAGAGCCACTTCATTGGCAGGCTTGCTTCAATTTAAAAGTTTCGACTTCACTGCGAAATTGAGATTGAAAAAAAATCGGCTGCCTTTCTTCTTTCGTTCCACGTCGCTTTTAGTACTTGGAGTTCGCGTCCCCTCTTGAGAAAAAATTTTTTTTTTTTTTTTTTATTAAGTTTAACATCCTTTCATATATGGGCGAACACGGGTAAACATTTTTCTCAGGTTTTTCTTCAGCCGTGTCTCTTCCTTTGGGCTAATTTACGATCCGCCACTACGAGGATAGAGAATCTAGGTAGATTATCGGGGCTAAACTTATCTAGGGGAAATTTTTTTCAGTGTTGGCAATTCCACTAGGCAACAAGGGGATGCCGATACAGGATGAATGGAAGACGAAGTAGCAGAGTTAAGATGGTCGGTACGACGAAGAAGGGGGGGGGTGGTATGAAGATGGGCGTCGGGACGCCTATAAGTCCCTAGGCTATAGACAGCTGCCAGGATACTCATACAGTATATATATGTATATATAGTCAAGTGTACTTCATATCCTACAGGACCTCTTTGCATGCTGAGAATATCCGACGGGGAACAACCAACCCATAAAATTGCACTGTAAACCGTGTATAAGTGGCGACCCGGCGTCGATTTCACTCACCGTTCAGAAACGACTCAATTCGACCTAGCCACAGTGCCGGCACCAATTTCCGTATCGATCACGTGTGGGTACTGTTTTTTTTTTTAGTAGAAAAAAAAATAAATAAAAATTGCACATGCTCACACTTTTACTCCGGGACTTTGTGTACCAGCGGTATACAGAAAATACAAATGGGCTAGCTATTAAGGAATATGCAGAAACGAACGTTGGTTATGGATAATTATTTTCTTAATTATAATATTTAACACGTGAATTCCGTACAGCGAAATCGATATTATTATTATTTACAATATTTCTTTGGAGTTTCAAGAGTTCGTTCTCTTCGTCGAGAAAATGTGGAAATTCCATGAGCTACTCCAACGAACAGTTGGCAGGTACGAGTTCTTGTACCTCGGGACGCTCGGCGTCGAGGCGTTAAAGCAGCGGATCGACGGATCAATCGTAAAGTCTCGCGATCGAGGAAGATCGAGGCGATCGTGGAAGAAAACGTCTACCGATTCCCACGCCTACGTGCGGCAATTAAGCAAATAAAACGAAAAATAGCGTGTCGGGCCACGAGTGGTTCCCCTTTTCTCGATCCTCCTCGCTCCTTCGTCAATTCATCCGAAGACTCCGAGAGCTGACTCCTGACTCGGGATGGCCAGCGAAGCACGTACGTGCATCGAGTTTCCAGTATTACTCAGCCGAATCCATCGGCCGTCCGACGATCGAATCGACAGCGGCGACGTGATTTACCGTGGCTAGTCTCGCCTAGTCGCGAAACTTAAACTCCCTTTTTTTTTTTTCTCTAACTCCTTTATTTATAACGTTACGCCATTTTGCTTTTCGTACTTTCTATTTATATCCTTTTTACACATTTTTTTTTACCACTCTGATACAGATCGCCGACCAGAAACGTCTCGCGAGTATGGTTCCGTTATTTTTTTAAATTAAATTAGTACTGTATATATATATATATATGCAATCCAACTGCATAAATAATGTACAGCCGATCGATCGGCTGGTATAGGGTGGGACCTTGATCGTGCGTATGGCTACGTACAACGCGGTTGCCCCTTTCGCAACGTATGCCAGTAATAAAATTAAGAGGAGCAACAGACACGAAAATAATATTCGTTAATTAAAGCCGATCGGAACGGGCGCCCACGTGGTTTAGTCATAGTCGTGACATGGAGAATTTTCAATTGCAGGATGCGCGCCCGTCTGTATACGAACCGAGGCTAATCCCATAAACAGCGTGGACGTGTCCATAAGGGTTTCCGAACGTACGACGACAACGTTGTCGTGCAGGACAAAAATATTAATCATCCTGCCGCGTCTCGCTAATTAACCAGGCTTAAGTAAGTAAGCATATCCTTGCCGCGTTTTGTCGTATCCCACCAGCCTCGACGATTTCCACTAAACGTCGAAGCGATGCGTCGGGAAAAAATGCCCAAAAAAAATTTTATAAAAATTTTGAAAAAATTTCATTTTTACCACAGACTTAGTATCCCCCCCCCCGTTTATTTGCTCAACGTCAATCCGGAAGGTCGGAGAGAGAAATTGAAGTAAAAAAAAATAAAATAAAAAAAAAACGAAATTTAAGCAAGAAATTAACGACGTTCACGGGAAATGAGTTGTAACTGACCTACCGCATTCGCGGTCCCAATTTGAGGGACCATTTCCAACGTTGGCTGTAAACGTTAGGCCGCGTCGCGTCGCGAGTCGTTGGTCGTCGCGACGCGTTTATGACAAACGACTCGACCACACGTATGCAACCGCGTAACACGAAGCACATGCTTCTAGAAGGTTATCGAGAGGGTGAAATATAAAAAAAAAAAAAAAAAAAAAGAAGAAGAACTTATAGTGATAAATTTTGCATGCGTACGCGCGTTTACCTTCTACCAACACTTTCTCGGACGAAAATCCAATTTTACAAAAATATCCCTCCGGTAATGAGAAATAGCCGCTGAGTCATTCGGATACGGTAAAAAAGTTTAAGAAGGCAAAAGCCGACCTCGGCAAGAGAGTCTGGTTCCTTGCGCAGTGTGTATATATATATATATATATAACAAGTACGTGTAAGTATATATATATATATATATATATATATTGTATATACATATATAATATACTAGCTGCTATCTAGTGGCTACTACAGGACCAGAGTAGGGTATATAGAGCTAGGAGTCCCACGCCCTCTTCGGCCAATGAGAAAAATCACCTCGGTCCTCTTTCATTCTGTATCCTCGAGCTTTTTTTCTTCTTCTTCTTCTTCTTCTTCTTGCTGTTTCCTTTCTTTTATTATTTTCTCACCCCGCTTTATACGTCTTCTCGTTTCTTCACTTCGGGCCCTCGCCACTTTACTCGTCCGCTTTCGGGTAGCCCCTTCACGAATCGGAGAGAGAGGGAATGAAAAATCTTCATTGTGCTTTTCTAACATGGAATTTCTTACGCGCTCGGGTAATACGCTTGTGGCTTTTTTTTTTTTTCATTCGCGTTTCTGCAAGTGCATACATACAGTAATGGGTACGACTGTACGTATGATATAGGATGAACGAAAAAAAAAAGATGGTTTATATCGTTCTCTATATATATTGAAAAAATTCGTTCAATTTAAATACAGACTACACGTGTTTACTTCAAAGTGACAGCTCGTCGATATCATATGTTGACGCGTGTGACAAACTAATATTCTTGTGCCTAAGCCAGGCCGCGGTAAGCCGAACCAAAAGCGTAGGACAGTAGCTCTGTTCGTTTCAGCGTGACGGCCGCCATTGTTCGCGCTACGAACACCACCACGCGGGCTGTCATACGTGTACTGGCCGTCACGCTCACACGTGGTGCCTGACGTCGTAGCGGCGTCCAGGAGGTGAGAGTCTTGCGCGTGATAAATGCATACGGGAGAATCACGACGTGAATCAAATGAGGCCCGTAGCTTCACAGCACGACGAACCAAGCTCTGTGTGTGTATATATATATATATATATATATATATATATAGGCTGGACTATAGGTATGTACAGGTATTTTCAAAATATACCGGTACTCTAGAGCCTTTTCACGGATTCACGTCTGGCTATACTTGATACAAGTACGCGTCTACAGTGACAAAAAAAAAACCTATCGAGTAAATCGATACCATACGTGTCATGATTTTTTGAAGATATAACAATAATTTTGATTTACCTTATGCACAACGGGTGGAAGGTGCGGATATGGTTTTTTTTGTATTATTCACGTTTCTTTGTACTCGTAAAATATTTGGGCCGTTGGGTGAGGTGGGAGAAAAAAAATTTGTTATTTCATCTTTACTCTTTTTACTCGGACCATTATTCAATTTGGAATTTTTGAAGATGGCACTGTCTTTTTTTTTTTTTTTTTTTTTTTTTCCGGGACCCGGCAAGAAAGTGATCTGGAATATCGTAGAAAACGGGTAGCGCGACTCCGCCCAGGTACACGTGTGTATATATGTATATATGGGATGAAAAAATTCTTTACTCTGATGGCTCAGTGAGAGAGAGAGAGAGAGAGAGGAGAGATAGATTCCACACATGGTCAGCTACCAACGCACTCACACTCGTATGCCGTCGGAGACTCATTCAGGTCTTTTGGGTCCCATTCGGGCCCTGGGCCGACAATGTGTGTACAAATTGCCTCGGGACTTTTTATCTTATTAAAATCCGGGGGCAATATTTAGACGGAACAGTTTCTCGCTCAAAAGAATTCCTCGAGTCGCGCACGATGAAGCCACTCCTTCTCTGAATGAACCTTATACAGGGTTGGATGAATCGGTATGGTTACCGATCGTTTGGGTCATTCGGTATCGGAGTTCGATTAAATCGGTAAGATAGAAATATCGTTGAATAAAATTTCAATAGGTAGATTAAAGAAAAATTTTTTTTTTTTTTTTTTTCATTTTATTTTAGACAAACTTTATATGAGTTTAGGGATGAAATTTTTTTTATTTATTCCCGATTTTTGTAATTTAGTTATTATACTCTTGAAAATATATTTTGTAGATTATATATATATCTATACACTCGTTATGTAGTTATCGAGCGTAGAAGATTGTTTACGCGCTTACTCATGCATGATCCTTGTACACGAAGGGGGTATAGGAGTTGCCTAAGGTGTGTGTGAAATAATATCAAGTACCAGTTCAGGACCTACCGCATTTGATTAGAATCGTGTTGGTTTTGGTTATTTTTTAGTTCGTCATTGATACCAGCGTTACGCGTCGCGTATGACTGGGCTATATTTGGAGGAGATTTGACATTTTTTTAAATGAACTAAAAAATTATAGTCCGTTCACAATGGCGACGGGGAAAAATGTATCGCTGCTCGATTCGGTTCGGCAACCTGTCGTCGTGTTTAAAGGATCAGTCATAACGGAGCGTGGAATCGATAATAACCGCAAAGGTGTCGCCACTGTCGTGATCTGCCGAAACGAACGGAATATTTTTTTTGGGAATTTTTTTTTCCCTCAAATTCGTACAACAGTACAGACGGCCGATATGGCATCATCTTCGTCTATCTCGATTCAGGAGGTAAATACGAGCCCGTCCGATCCGAACCGACGGTAGCCGATCCCAACCTCAAAAGATACAAAGATCCAGACGCGGATGCTGCGTAAAAAGAGTCCCGATGGAAAATGTACAAGAGAGTTCCCTGATTTCGTGATAAAAAGACCTGTGACTAAGTCGGGGTCACCACTTCGTCGAGGGAAGGTCAGAGTCACTGGGAATTCTGTGAGAATATACCAGTAGCTCGTGGGCATCGACACGAATTCGACTTGCGTCATAGTCCGATCGTGACGTTGAACCGGTAGATACCGAAACTCTGCCAGTCGAGTATGACGAATGGTTTCTGTTTGAAATTCTGACAATTCACTTTGCTCCGGAAAATATTCTCCGTGGAATTCGGTAAAGACGTGTAATTTGTTATTTTTGAAATTTTTTTTTTTTTTTTTCGAAAAAAAAAATTTCCCAAAAAAAAAAACGTTCTACAGTAACACGTCACAATGACGCATAACCGTCAGCTGCAATGGTCTGTGACGCTCGGAGGTAGAAAGATTCATTAGGACAAAAACGTTAATTGCGCCGTTATCCTGCCGCACGGAAGCTGTTAAAAGTCTCACGACTTACGGACGACTCGAGTGACCAACCTACGGGCAAGAAAGTTCGCGTGAATTTTCATTAAGCCGAACGTACCATTTTCACGGGTACAATGACCGAGTGAAGATCGGTGTTTTAAATTTCTAAAAAAAAAGAAAAAAAAAAAAATAAAATAAATTAAATCTCCAATTCGATTTAATCAGGAGCACCGTCGAACAGGACGGATGTATGAAAAATTGGTGAAAAGGCAAGGAAGTGAATTAATTATTGTTATCGTCCATATAATAGACTTAGAGATAGTCACAGCCGTCGCCGTTGTTCCCATAGTGCACTGGGATTGGCGTGAAATCAATTAGGCGGGATGTAATTGTAGGAATTCGCGTTGAAGAAATTGCGGGCAAAAATTATTTCTGTAAAAATGACACGAAGACTTCTTTACGCCGTTTATACGATGGCGATCGATCGAATTTGTCATTTCCTTGAAAATGAAAATAAATAGGCACGGAGTCGTAGGAAAGTAGAAATGTGTCATAAGTGCTTAAAGACTTTCTATGCATATATATATATATATATATATGTGTGTATATTCACAGTCGATGATCGTCGTGACATAAATGCTTGTAGAAAGTGTCTATTTTTCGGAAAGTATCGAAACTCTTACGATTTTCGTTACAAAAGAGCAGGACGAGCAGAATCGTCAAGACTGATCGGGTAATCGAATTAAAAAGCAGTAAATGTTCTAGAAGTTTGACGGATTCCCCGGGAATCCTATACTGTTCATGCAACGATTAATTAATCGAAAGATTAATAGTTACGCTCGATTAATCGGCATCGCAGTAGTAACAGTTAAGGTAAAAAGATTTTGCTTCTCTTTTTTATATAGTATATATATATATATATATATATGTCTCTCTGGTTTCTTTGTCATTTATCCTGAAAGCACGTTGCAGGTTACAAAAGAGAGTGGAGATTCCCAATTGCGAAAAACAAGCATTTTTCTTACGTTCGATCTGATACATGGCGTTTCAAAGTTTGATGAAAATATTTGACAGGTTGATCGGAATTGGGGGTGGAAATAAAATTTTTGGTAAACTCAAATGACTGTGTCGACGAGATCCAGGAATAAGGGTGGTATGAAATTTGATCCGTGTACGGTCACCCCTTTGATATTTTCATACGAAGAATGTTATTGTAGATTTCGTATGCACGAATTTTGAAACACCCTGTAGGGTGTTATAGCTCGTTTGGCAACCGTTTACTACGATTTGTCTATAGACCGTTTGGCAATGAATCGCTTTCGCTTTTGATCTATCGATGCCTTTTGTTGACTCTAGAGCGATCGGCCAGTCTAATTGGAATCTAATTAAAAATTAGCGCCCCGTGAAACTGGTTCCAGCGACGAAAAATGTAGACCGAGTCGCTCGTGAGGAACGAGGCGGGAACGTTTTGCAATGGAATCTTCCAATTTGAGAAATTTGCTTGTAATTATACACTTCTTGCGTTCATTACTTAAAGACAATTTTTCGTGATATTTAAATAACCTTTGACAAATTTTTTAAATTTGATATTTTATACAGTAGAGCATTTTTCAGGTGTTTTTCTACGTCTGTCCTTCTCTTACGCGTTTAAACGTCTATAGATTCGTCTCTCTCGCACTGATGGCCGATATAGAAATTTCGAAAAATCTAAAGACCTACACCCCCTAGAGCTTGCCTGATATTATCGTGGTATTTTCGAGTGTAGTTAAATTTTTGTTTTTGGGGAAAAAATTTGAAAATTTTTGAAATCAGTATTATTCGGGGAATCCTAAGAATGACTTGACAGTGAAAGCAATGGTCCTTCACGATAATGGTCCAGGTACTGTTGATGCAATAAGGGGACATCGACTTTTATCCTGGAAAATCGGCGATTCATAGATCCTCCGAGCGATCGAACGATCCATCTACCTAATAGTGTAACATCATTTCAGGTTAAAAAAAAGTCGGGGCGAATCGCTCGACTTAAAATTAAATGTCCAATCGCAATTTTCCAGCTAAAGATTCACTTTGAGCCACGGTTGCATCTATTACGTCACATTGCACCCGTAACGTCGGAGGAAAAGTGAGACGGTAATTTCGAAAATATATATAAAAATTTAGTAACAATTGCGCTCGTTTAACTTGTTTCATGAAAAATTCGAACTCCCGTCATGCCTCCTTGCGTATTGATTTTTATTGTACACGATAAAAATATGTTCTTTCGCCAGCTTTGAGAAATACACGTGTTTCATCACTTTTGCAAGTAACACAGCGCCCGTTGAATTATCAGTAAATAAGAGTAGTTACTGACCCTCTGAAATTGCATAATAAATTCAATATCTATATAGGATCGTAAAACGGTTAAGGTTCTCGATGAAAAATTCGTTCCGCTATTATATTTTATCGGATGACAAAAATCGAAAGATAAGTAATTTTGTAACACGCGACAACATTTTTTTTCCGACAATCGGTAACAATTACGTCGATATTCTTAAAAAGGACGTTAATCGTCATTGGCGAAAAATTTATCTCGGACTGAGCCATCATTCCGGACCACCAAGTCTTTACAACTGTATACCATAGTTCATACTGACCACAGCATTGTAAATTTTTTTTTTTACGTAACCGACACAATTTCCCAAAAAAAAATCCAGATTATTACTTTACTCTAATTAAATATCTGAAAAACAAAAAAAATTATATAAATTCCCAAAAAAATCCCATCGACACGATTGCTCTACTCAAAAGAATCCTTAGCTCATCCGTCATTGATCCACGTGTTCAATGCGTTTTTTTTTTTGACAGACAATATTCTTCAAAAAGTGTACACGTATATGATTTTCCACCGAAATATATTTAATTTTCTTTATTTCAATATATATTCACGTGATCTTACGGCGAACCACGTGCCATTTGCTAAAAACTGCATTGTTTACGAGCTGTCAAATAAAGAAAACATTGACCACGTGGTCCGACCACAGTTTGACGTCTGTTCCAAACGCTAATTTTGAAACGAATCATCCAGATCAATAAAGCGCATCGATCGGTTTCGCTTGCAACACGTAAGATGAAAATAAAAATTTCTTGCCTGTCAAACACAGCGAGATCGAGCAATCTAATTAAATTAAGCAATGGCTAAGAGGAGGCTATCCTGACGGTTAGTTCAACGACCACCGAAAATCTGCATTGTTACGTCACCGGAAGTAGCAAGGAGTTCCTCCTGGACTTTCTAGATCATTAGTTAATCGGTGAAACTGTCACCAACCTATTAGCCTATTCATCCCATTATGCACGATTCTATTACCGGTTAGAAAAAATAATGCAGCAAGCCCAAAAAAACACATAAAATTCATAATTCATCAAACGAACATCACCTGGTCCATACGACGCGTATATGCAACCGCTCATAAGCGCAGCATCCAAAAAGTAATATATTACCATCTCCTCGATCGCTCATCTCCATCCTTTCAGATCCGAGAAAGTCGAACGCTCGGAAATCTCTACGTCAACGTCAGCGCCGGACGCAAAAGAGCCCAGGAGTGCAGATCAGAAGAAATGGACCGCCGCGCGAAATCCCGATGATCCGCGTCCTCTCCGTAATCTCGTCCCTGAGATTCCCACACAATTCACAGCTTCGGACACAAGAGATAGTCCTTCGTGGTAGATCGTCCTTATCCCCGTACAAAAAGATCTCGACGATCCAGGAACGCCAGTCAGTATCAGGATCGTCTGGATCATCCTTGCCAGGAAGACGTCAAGACCGCCCTTAGCACTGGCACAATGCACGTAGACGGACGAGGAGTTTCTTTGAATATGGAGAAAAAAAAATTTAAATGAAAAAAGAAAAAACAAGTTTAGAGGTTAGGTTAATAAGATACATACCTCACCTGGTAGGCTTCGTAGTCTTGAGGTAGAAAAGTGGATTTTCAGGTAATCCTTTTTTCTAAGTCAATTCCTTCCTTTATACCCCTATCCTCCACGAGCTGACAGACCTGTCGGAATTTTTTTTTTTTTAATACTTCTTCCACCATTTTGTACGAACTTCTAGGTCTTTTTCTATTTTTCTCTCTCTCTCTCTCTCTCACTTTTTTACGTTTTTTTTTCTTTTTTTTTTCATCCAGCTTCTTCTCTACCCATCCCTTACCCAACTTTACCGTATCTTGCACGCTGCAACGACCCAAGACTTTTAAGGCACAATGCGAATTATGGTCGATGATGACGAATATTTATGATTTTACGAGGTTTATTGCTTTACGAGCAACCATAAGATTCGAGTCTTCGTACACGCGAAGGACGTGATGGCTACGGGGATGATCCTTTGCACGTTGCAGAATCCTTTTGTTCTTTCGTACGGGACTTAAGGTTTATACTCTGGAGCGTACGCGTGTATGATATATATAGTAGACTGTGTACTATATATATATATATATATATATATATATATATGTACCGTAAGAATTTATTATATAACCATGACCGAGCATTGGATTCCTAGGATTTCAGAAAACCGTTAGGAAGTAGGACGATTCCATCTAGCAGTATTGGAGCTTCAACCCAAAAAATCGCTCAATGGAAAATTCGTCGTGAAATTGACGATTAGCGATTCCGTCGCGACGGAAGGCGTTCGATGAGAATATTGTTCGAAGCCGGGATCCACGTTCTCGAAACCCTGATAGTCGTTCGTGAGAGAGTGGCGATGAGTCTGAAAATTGTGCGACGGAATGAGAGCAAAAGTAAGATGAAAAAAAGAAAAAAAAAAAATTGGACATAAAGGTCTGAGAATTCGAAAATAAAGGAACGAATTTTTCGACTGTGACGATTGACAATTTTTTTTTTCTTTAATTTATTTTTACCCTTTTTTTCGACTCCGCGGCATTCCTCTTGTCTTAGGACATTTTCATTGAAATGTCTTTCCGGGTTCAAGCGCATAAATAGTACAGCGGCAGACCGCGAGTCCTTCCCGACTTGTGTCGCAAGTCGCTTGCAACAAGATAGAAAAACGGTCCCTGAAACGACGCCTTGCTCCGTTATGCAACAGATCGGTATACCGATGGCGGTTTATCGTTTACGTAATTCCTGGCAAAAATACAGTAAATCCATTGACGTTAATCTGACAGCGCTGCCACATGTCCACGTGGATATCGAGGGATTCGATCGTTTTATTAAGGTATAAAATCAAATTCCTACCGATTTTTGGTACGCGAATCGAAAAATAAATTACTCTTGAGAAATCGGCAAAAAATTATCATGAAAAGTTGCACCTGTAGAAAAAAAAAAATATCGCGAGAAGGTCTTCACCTAGGGAATTTGAGCTATCGATATGTCTGTCCTTCTTCCGTGCACGTAAGTGCCAATAAGACTGTCTCTCTCGCACTCGCGGCAGGTATAGGAAATAGTAAAACGTGATAAGTTTTTCAGCTAGATAGCTCAAAGTCCGTAGTCCGAGATAGGAGTCCCTCATGATCCATACGTAAGTGCATTTCCCGAAGGACTTCCCGAAGGATCTTCTGGTCCATCTCAGAAGTCATATATCACGAATGATGAGTTTACGACGTCATCGTATAGCCATCATGCTCTCCTTCGTCCTTTCGCGTTCGCGCACAAAGACCTTGAAGATTTACAATCCTTGGACCAGGACCTGTGACTAGGGGTAGGTACGTCCCCTATGCCTGCAGAATGTTACAGGACCTTATACAGTTTTACGGTACGTATACCTATATGTATATACACAGTCTTAAAGAAAAATATCTCTCTCTTCAACAACTCTCTTTCGTTCGACGATTCTCTCTCTCTCTCTTTCTCATAAGAATTTTACCATTGTCCTCTCTTTCCTTTGGGATCATCTTTGACGCGGTTGGCAGCCAACTTCTTCTTGCTGGCCGCGAAACGGCACCCGGAAAAGTCAAGCTTTAATGCAACAGCCACCCAGGAGTCCCGAACGCTCATCTCCCTCTTCCTCAAGAGTCTTCAGAAGTCCTGAATCTACGACCAGAAACATTTGGACTCGTTCACAGGACCTCATGCTGTCACGCCGCTGGGATCCTGTCAACATCAGCACCGGGATACACGACGGAGGCTGCTGACAGGATCTGGATGGACTTACGGGACTTTTTTTTTTGTACCTGTACCTACGTCCTGTTCAACAACAACAGACGAGGTACAACAACAACAAAACTGACAGTTGATGATTATTTTGAAATTTTTATTTATCCAATCGACTGTCACCAATATTTTTCAGAAAATTTTGGATTCCTACAATTTCAACGATTCTTCGCCATATCTTCTCTATCCGATGACCACGTGATATCCAATTTTGAAAAAAAATTGATATGCAACCATCCGACGTAATTTTTGACGTTGCCGATCGACAAGAGCTGCAAATCACCTGGTACAAATGCAAATACCAAAGCCAGTCAAAACCGCAATTACTTTTGATCCTGAGGTACCATCCGGTGTGCCAAAAGATATTTATGGTTCCCATCGAACCGCAATTTCATATGGAAACCTCCCTTATTATACGAACACCAATATTTATGGTTTTGGCTCTTGGCGAGTACCGCGCAAAAGGGGTGGATTATTTACAGCACTTAACGGGATTTTCATTTTGCTCATCTCATCTGACCGATTGTCCAATTCTTATTTCAGATCCTTTTTACCGATCTTCTCTTTAGCCGATTTCATCTTCTCCATCGAGACCGTCTTCTTCATCCTTGAGGTCGGAGGATCGCAGCTTCCTGGCTGCGCAACGATTCTAACGGGTGACACGAATATCCTTGAGACTCTCAAAGGATCCTGCGGTCTTCGTCGCTTGCTACCAGCCGTCAACGGATCCTTCCAAGTAGCCATGAAGACATTAAGAAGTTTGTTTGTCGGACTCGCACGGCAGGATTTCTGAATTTCGTCAGGACCTCTTTTCTTTATCCGCGCAGGACACCCCGAGTGGACGGCACGTTAACGCACCTCGGGTGGTCCTTTAACGTTCTTACAGGATAATTCGCCTCCGCTGCACGGTTTGCGTGTTTGCTCGTCCCGGGCTGACAGGATCTTCACCTCGTCAGGATCCTGACAAACAGGACGATAATAAACGTTGATGGAAGATCAGTGCTTTTGGAGGTACTGTTTTTCTACTTTTTCGTTATTTTCTAGCTCACTTTTTTTTTTCTTACACCCCCCCTTCTTCTTTTCGACCCCCCCTGCGCATTCCTCGCCATTCATCCCATCTAACCCCCAACTTCGAATTTCATGGAACGAATTGAAGTTTGGTGACGAGAATATTTTCTTACTTTTCTCCAGCTCTGTCTCTCTTTCTTTTTTCTTTTTCTTCGACACCCTAAGACGCTTTTGCTTCGATATATATATATATATATATATATATATACTGTAAAGGCGTGAACCCTGTGGTGATATAGACTCCGTGTTAGATAAATATATCTATACGCTGATTTCTTGCAGGACTTCTGGAACACAAAGGACTATGACGTACCGTGGACAGGAAAGAGTCACTGATTGAACAATTCAATCCAAGATGGTACAGTCACGGATTGATCGGTATGTCTTCCATACCGCACGCTGAGATCTTAATTATATTTTAGTTGGCAATACGGAAAGGTAACGGATACCGGTAGCGCGATTCAATTTCAATTCTTTTTCTCCCCCTATGCTATCCGATTTTTGGATCGATGCAAATTTTTTTCAAATTCTATCCTACGATCATCGAAAACGAACGAAAATCGGTATGGACTCGTCGAACTTGTATGTTTCATGACGGATGTTACTACGTAATCATCTATCGGTATGTCCGATCGATTGGCGACGGTAAAAATCGGCACTCGACAATCCGCCATGTTGTGACAGTCTGGTGGATATTTCGGTAGCCGGTGGTGCAAAGGGGGATGCCTTTTGTTTAGCATCCTGTGCAATGGATGCATCGTCACTTCCGGAAGAAGGAGTACCCAATACGGTTTTCAGTATATATTGTGATTATATAGAAAAATAAATTGAAAAGAAAAAACGAAAAATCGTTTCAGTGGTAATCGGCAAGCGTGCGTGAATATATCGTCGTTACGGTTTCACGAATAGAGCTGTTATCGCGGATTGGTAAGTAAATTATTTATTGATAATTTTAAACTATAAAATTAACAAATAAATTTATCGTTATTTATAACGATCAAACGTCATATACCGATTTATAGGCATTTAATGTCCGCTGGACGATTGGCAACGGACGCGCAACCGGTTATCGGTATCCGAATGCGTGCGATTGTCAAAAGTGCATAAGCTGTGGGAATATAAAGAATAGCGTTGAAAAAGTAGTGGGAAGCGGCGCAGCCTCATATAATTCAAAAGTAATAAAGTCCAACTTGAGTCGTGTAAGTGACTTGGGAACAGTGGGCGTGACCGGAGGCAATTCCGTACTAAAGGAACCTCCGATTGGCTGTTCCAGACTACGAACAGGTAGCTGGACTGTGCCCCTCTACCGGATGACTTGTTCTTGGTTCCTGACGGCAGACTATCCCACTACTGACAGTTGGCAGGTCTTTTCTGATTCTGTAGGCGGGGCTTGAACTTAGTTAGCCGAGATCGTCACCAGCGCAAAGTCAGTCAGGATCACGAAGCGGATCGGTTAAGATCGTTCCTCGTCGCTCGTCGCGTTACGACTTTCGCGCGCCGGTAGCAGTTTTATTTATTTATTTTTTTTCGTTCTCTTCCACCGAACCTATACCACCTTTACTTTCAACACTCTCCACGGTCGTCAACAATTTCCTATGGTCTCGGCTGTCTTACCGGACACCGCGTAGATCGGGATTTTTCATCCTGGCTTCATCCGAGTGACTCTGTGCATCTTCGAGATCCGAAATCTTTATCTTGGACTACTTCCGGCACCAAAGTATACCGCGCAGTGGTTTTCGCATCGATATACGGTATCGTTCGGAAAGATTGACAAAAAATTGGTTCGCTCCATTTTTTTTACGGATACTGTCAAATCTTCTCTTCTCTTTTACATCTGTCCTATCGATCTTTACGATTTGTACTCGTCCGACTTTTTTTATGAGTGTGTGCTGTGATCCTTATTGTGAGAGGCAAGTCTTGTAGAGTGACTTGGGACTACGTGAAATGACGGTTACCACCAACTTCTCGATGATGCGACCCTGCTTCACTGGATATCCGTTCCAAGGTGAGTGACGAAAGAAAAAAAAAAATTTTTTTTTGGGATTTTCGAATTTCGCATGAAAAAAAATGTAGTGAAAAATTTTTGAAAAATTTTTTCGTTTTTGTAAAAATTCTCAACCCCATCGGCAAACGAGCGTAACATTGCCATTAATGACAGTCGTAAATTAAAAGACGCCTCGACCCTTCTCTCTTTACCTGCTACCTTTTTTTTTTTCATAACCTCATTCCTTCTTACCAACAAAGATCTCACGAATTGCACAACTTCGTCCACTGGCTGACCATGGGACCTTAAAACGAAACCTCGAAAATTACAGGTCCCGTCAGAAGTCCCAGAACGACGTCCTGAGGACTTACAAATTTTCCGTGAAATCTTTCTCCTCGTGTTAACCATTGTCCTTTTAAGAGGCGTAAAATCTACTATGGAGAAACTTGGGGGTGCACGTTGTCTACGTGTACCTTCTACGGGACCCGGGTTACCCAGGTTTAGGGCACCCCCCCATAACTCATCCCGAAACAGTCCATCCCTGCGTATCCTATACCATTGCCCATCCCGACGCAGGACCTCAGGAGCACTTACAGAATAGTTGATGAAACTCCAAAAAAGGACAAATTTTGTCATTTTTGTCACACCATCGAAAGGGTCATTCCTTTGAAAAAAAATTTACCCCACAAAAAAATTGAATGCATTTTTTCATACTCGAGTCCTACCCGTCGCTCCAGTAGATATTCGCCATTAGTCGCTCGACCGTCGGACGACTTGGTTACTCGATCTACTCGAAGCTCATAGATTGGCCTACCTTAATTACCCCCGTTCGTATTGACGAATGTTGATTTGACAAAATTCTTTTAGCTCGACTGTCAATTTTGACTCTTTTTTTTTTTTTATGTAAATTTTTTTATCTCTTCCCAATCACTCGCTCTATGAATACGAACAGTTTCGTATCTAAAAAATAATTGCATACTCGTTTTACGGCTAATGTATATCAACACATCTGAACGTTACCAATGCAATGAAATAAGCCAAGCAAATTATACGGTATCATTGTTGTGTGCCTCGTAAACCCTCGGATTCATATTCGACTTATCGTTAGCAGTTACAGTGACTTTATGCACTGGCATTCGCGGTGGACGTAATACTTCGTGCAATCAAAGAAGGACGGGACCCGATAAGAGTGTTATTTCTTAGCAGCGAGCGGAATGCAAAAATGATGGAACTTTATAGCTTTTCGTTCTTTCCTTTTGTATTAATTTTTTGCAATCGCGCACGCGCACTCGCTGATCGATAGAAGATGGTTAACCACGTGGAAACACGCTGCGACATAGGGAATAGAGAGTTGATCCATGAGAATGGAAAAAAAAAAAATTTTGACCGATAACACCAATGGGCTTTTCGACGATAAGAAATTAATGGGGCGGTTCGAAAAATTAAAAAAAAATTTGTTAGCAAATGTAGGTTATGTAACGATGCATTCGCGTGATTGAGGTCTGGTGTGTGTATATGCATATGATTTGATTGGAATTGGTAATTTTCATATTTTTTATGATTATTGTACTATCACTGATAACGAGAGTGGCTTTGCGAATCAATTGTTTTTTTTCTTCTTGAGATTGATATACATGATTCTTTTTTTTTTGAATGCCAACTAACGCGTGTGTGTGTGTTCGGTTGAGAAATTTTTAATTTTTTCGTTAACCTCAATTTTTGTAATTATTTACAGATCTGGGCTCGATACCGGGTCAGGGCCGTGTCAACCAATTAGGTGGTGTCTTTATAAACGGTCGTCCATTGCCAAATCATATTCGGCTAAAGATCGTAGAAATGGCTGCGGCTGGTGTACGTCCCTGTGTGATATCAAGGTGAGGTTAAACAAAAAAAAATGGGATGCCCGATAAAACAAATTTTCGAAAATTATTGAAAAATTTGTGATAAATGTAGTCGACGAATAAAAAAATTTTTTTTTAACCGTTATCAACAGGCAACTGAGAGTATCGCATGGCTGTGTCTCGAAGATCCTGAATCGCTACCAGGAAACCGGAAGTATCCGTCCAGGAGTCATTGGCGGTAGTAAACCCCGCGTAGCCACGCCGGAAGTCGAGGCGCGAATCGAGGAATACAAGCGCGACAATCCCGGAATATTTTCCTGGGAAATTCGGGACAGACTCGTCAAGGAAGGAATCTGCGACAGGACCAGTGCACCCAGCGTCTCGGCGATCTCCAGGTTGCTGCGAGGACGCGATCCCGAGGACGAGGCTAAATTGGGTGACGGTGAGTACCGACTTGAGGATCAGCTGATAAAATAAGAAAAAGGACGATAACGGCGGTGACAAGAAAAATTTTAATTAATCACGACGGCTTGCGACGAAACTTTTTTTTTTTCAAATCAAACTTAATCGTACGATCTCTACTGTGTAAGGGGAGATACAGACATTTTTTTTTTTCCATTTCAAAGCATACCTATATCGGGTGTACCTACGTAATCGGCCAATATAATCGTCCTTGAGTCGAGCGAGGATTAATGGTTTTTCTAGGTTTTTTTTTTTTCTTCTTCTTCTTTTCGTTTTTCAATCTCCTTTTCTTTTTGCCACTGCAAACAGTCCGCGAGCTATGGCCGCCTTTTCGAGCCTTTCCAATTACCACGAAAACGAGCTCCAGCTGGAACAACTTGGAATTTCGTCGTAACAATTGGCAGTTGGTAAAGGTTGACGTGGCTGAGAAAAGAAAAAAAAAAACAAGATTGCGTGTACGACAGTACGGATTGTATGATGTCAAATAATTTGGTGAGATCGTTCACAGTTGCAGAGTGCATCGGGTACGATTTGTTGGTCGTGCTTAATAGGACGGGAATTGTGATTGGTCGATAGGAATAGCTGGGGGCGTGGTTTCCAATTGTGTACGTAACGACGTAAGGAGTATCGACAAGGTTCCCCCGTCTAACGTAGTTGTCGGACTAATGTGACAGCGTGAAAAAATGCGGGACAGGCCCCCCCCCCCCCCCCGCGTAACGGGAAATAAATATTCTTTTGAAATTGTAGAAAAAAAAAATTTCTTTCCATCAGATTGGACGATTGCGAATAAATCGAGAGAGAGAAAAAATCATGTGTGGTTGTTCGATCGATCTCTCCGCGCGTATTCGCGTTTCGCGTGGCACACGCGGCCGACGACTGGGGCAAAAAGTCAGACCACCTAGAAACACTCGTAAGATCGTGGTACGCTTATGCCGATCTGAAATCGGTGAACGAATAAATTAAAAGCTCGAATTAATCAGTCGTATTTTCTCGGGGGCCCGAAATTACCGGTCTACGGGAGAACCGGCTACGGTAGCCAAGCGAGGTCGGGCCCCGATGGGTCCGAACTCTGTAATTTTCTCGCCGCTCTCTACGTGCGCATACAACGATCCATTTTTGTGTACACATTAAATAGCGATTTCTGTCGAAGTTTTGGGCCTTTTTTTTTTTTTTAAAAACCCTCTCTTTACGCGAGCAATCGTCAACCCTAAGTGACGGGTGTTCGATATGTTTTGAATATCAATTTTTTTTTTTTTTTTTTCCCTAATGGACGATCAATCGAGTCCCAATGTTAATCTGGTCAATTTGGCATTATAAATGTATTTCGCTACAGATCCACGTTTTCCGAAGAATTTTGGGCCTTTTTTTTTCCACTCCTCCCTGCAGTTGGCTGGCGAGGGTTGGCGGGGGTCGGTTTTTCAAAGAGTCTTAGAAGACAAATGAAATGTGTACCCAAGAGAGGTCATCGGGCCGATCGTTTAAAGGAGGTCGATCGGCAAAGATGAAAGGGGGCCCCCGTCGAACTCTGCGTAAGTCGATAGGGCTGCCGGCGTTTGGCTCCAGATTGAGTGAGAAATGGAGAGAGAAGGAGAAACAAAAAAGTAAGGAGGGGGGGGGGGGAGGGAGGGAGAGGAAAAAAAGGTGTCGGGGCCCGAAAGGTAGCGACGTGGCGTGCATGGGACTGACGAGGGGTCGGATGGAGGGGGACGAGAAAAAAAAAAAAAAGAGATTTTTTGACCAAGCAAATTGAAATGGAAAACAATACCGCAGTCTTTGTTCCGACGCCGACGCCTTGGCGTCGCCCCTCTATGTTACAGTTGGGTTTTTTTTCTTTTCTTTTTTTTTTTTAGTGTTCATCGAATACCAACTGGCAGTATGAAATTTTGAATGTGCAATTACACGTGAGGGCGGCACTGGAATTGCACGATAATAATAATTATAATAAAGATATAAGATTCCGGGCCAGTGATGGGGCCGAGAGGAGCAAATGAAAAATCGTCGACAGGTCGCCGATCGGGAATTAATCTTAAATTACCACTTGGAGGCTATAAACGGCCTTCCTGGCAAGAAGCGGTAATACCATCCCGTCGCAACCTGGCATTACCAACGGCTACCGATTGCTACTTGTGAATTTGTATTACGCCTCCTGGTATTTTTTTTTTTTTTTTTTTTTTTCGAAATTTCGCGAAACCGGCACCGAGATCGGTAGCGGGGTAAAACTTCGATATACGAGGTAATTCGATGAACGGCGATAAGACTAGGTATTTTTGAATCGTGTGCACGCGGATCGGATGGCGGAAAATGAAAAAAACATGGACACCGAGAACAGGAATAGCGTCCGTGTCGAATTTGCATTACCACGTGGGGCGGCACCGACGTCGGGCGTCGGCGGCCGATTAGTCGCGTCTACGAGATCTCAAGACAGTCTTGCGTATTCCAAAAGGAAGGGAGAACGAAGAAATAGAAGCGAGAGAATGTTGAACGAAGTTGGAGTCATCTGTAGAGAGAAAAAAAAAAACAAAAAAAAAAACAGGGAAAACGGAAAGTAAAAAATTATACCTTGTAACTCGATCACGTTGTAATTTTTCGAAATAGTCGACGAAATGCTTAAGATATCAGATACACACGATGAGTATATTGAGAGACAAAGTGTAAAAAAAAAAAATTTTCATTGAATTTCAAACATTTTTGACTTTGGATACTCAAAAACGTTTTTTTTTTTATGCATAATTACAGGAAAAACCAGTTCTGGGTCTGATTGCGAAAGTGAACCGGGAATACCACTGAAGAGGAAGCAACGTCGCAGTCGCACGACCTTCACCGCCCACCAACTGGATGAACTGGAAAGAGCCTTCGAGAGGACCCAGTACCCTGACATCTACACCAGGGAGGAACTGGCCCAAAGAACGAAGTTGACCGAGGCCAGGATTCAGGTCTGGTTCAGCAACCGTCGGGCACGTTTACGGAAACAACTGTCCTCAACCACCTCAGGAGGTTACGTTGGTTCCGTGGCATATCCTGCGGCCTCATACGTTCTCCATCCACCAGCTGCGCCGCATCCACATGCAGGTGCAGTCGTACCGTCCAGCCATCCTCATCCTCATTCGCACGGCCAGCCACTGCCGGACGCGGCCTTCTCCTCTAGCCAGGGTGAGTTTTCTATAAATATATATAAATGAAAAACAAAAGTAAACGAGACTTCGGAAGACGAGGTAGCGTTAGACCAACTGAAAAAGTACCACGCAACTGTAAAGAACTGTTGCGAGGCCTGCGCGCGTATAGAACCGGTTGGCAGTCAGGTGTGTTTTCAACAATCGACGGAAGTCGCTCTCGACCGGGATACTCGAAACAATCGAACTGTTTCAAATGTGTCTCGCGGAGTTGGGTGCCGCGTCATCCACGCAATATCCGGTTCTGACGGATTTCGATTCAATGAGGAAAATCCCAGTGACATGAGACACGCTTGGTTAGCCAGGACTTAATTATAAATGAGGAAAGAAGCAAAAAGACGGGCCAAAGAAAGCTAAACTTCTTCGATTATTTAACGTTTCATTGAGTGACGTTCATTGTCCATTGTTGTCGCCCAATAAGGAAGAAGAAAATGTACTGTGATACTAGATACGTTCATGATTGTAAGAAAAATTATTTTTCAGTTCCAGAACTGTACTCGTCCCACCATACGACAATGTCTCACCAACTGGCCGATTCCACGAGACTGGCTTCTTCGGTTGGATCAACACCCACTTACAGTCTTCCTACGTCGGTTGCATATCCAGCATCCCTACTGCCACCAACTTCATCCAGCACTCACATGGCTCATCAACCGTCGCCAGTTCCCCCTGTATCATCCAGCTACCAACAGAGCAACGGCCACCAGCTACCACCGACGCCCAATTCCTTGGTGACGATGATGGGTCCCAATTCCGGCAACTCCAATCCCTCGTCGGAACAGTTGAACAACACTGCGGAATTGCCAATCAGTTCAGTCTCACCCGTTCAGCAGCAGCAGCAGCAGCAGCAGCAGCAGCAGCAACAGCAGCAGCAACAACAACCCTCCGGCCAGCAGAGCCAAGCTGGCTCGTCATCGCCATCTTGGAATCTGCATATCTCTGCCGGAAGTGGCAGAGTACCACTTCCGAGTCCACCGTCCACCCTTCAACAGACGCATGCGCCTCATGCTGCTCACACCCATCAAGCTTTTACCAGCCATTACGCGAGTCAGAGTTTTCAACAGCCACCCAGACCTGCTCCACATCAACCCTTTTACAGTTGGTACTGAGGAGAGTTGGGAGTTGAAGAGTATTTTCAAATTATTTATCATATTCCTTCAACGAACACTTTTCTTCTACTTTTTTGTCTCGTCCTATGGGAATTGCAATTCTTCTTTTTTTTTTTTCTTTTTTTTGGCAATACTCAAACTCTTCTTCGAGGCGAACGAAGTCGTTGTGACCAATTGGACGACCAGTTTGCGCAGGGATAGGAATATAACAATCGAAACGAAAGAAATGATATTGTCGATGCCAGTAAAATTTTAACTATAGTTTTATTTAGCATTAGTTAATCAGTCTTTAAGGGTTCCTTCACAATGTTTCTCTGGCCTATTGCGTTGTTGCTTATTTTAAATCTTATTCTTTAATTAACGTTGTCTCTGCTATTTCTGAAACAGGGATAATGGTCACACCAGTGAATTTTTTGGATTATCATAAGATCATGCAAACACCAAGGCACTTTGCAATATTTAAAAGCGATAGACAATTTGACAGTTTGCGGGCACAACTGTGAATTAAATGATCACGTTTTATTGTAACGTTGCTGGGTTTATACCTTGTCGAGAACATTTTTAATTCTTTTATCCCGAAAATTGTAGATACGTCATATCCTTTAAGTCTAGTTGATAATCTCTGTTTTTGTTCGTCCCTCTTTTACTTTTTTTTCCTTCTATCTCTCTCTCTCTCTCTCTCTGTACTTATTCCTGGGATTAATGTAAAGTATCAATTTTACGCCACGCGGTACGTTATTGTTGATTTGCAGTTCGACCAAAAATCTAGCCTGTAGCGGTGATAACCAATCGAGAAGATAATTAAATAGTTAATTAAGGTTTCGTTGAAACATATTTGTCTTGTTTTTATGGAAAACACCATATTGATTCAAACACGTGCATTTTTCTTATATCTATCTCTTGTATCGTCTCAAAGTAAACACGAGTATCGATCGTGAATCATTTAGAAGATCAACGTCCATTCGCGACACTGGACATATGTATATATCTATAATCTATGTTATTATGTATAGTAATGTATTTTACTGAGCATCGTTACTGAATAAAGACTCAAAGTAAATATACCGAAGGGTATACATTGTATGTATTAAATATATATATATATATATATATATATATATATTCAAATTAATTGACAGGAAGATTAAAAGAATAGTCTCTAATTTAATTGTTAATTCCACTGTTTTACCGTATTAACTGTAACAAGCCACGTTGCATAAATACAATGTAAGAAGAAAAAATGGAAACGAATAAAAATAGCCGCAGTCTTACTTGTCACGCGATATCGCTTATGCGAACACGTTGAAGCACACTTACATAATGTTCTGAGAATTACCAGCAGTTTTCGTTTGGTATCGCGGAAGCTTCGATCGTTAGTTTCCTTCCGGCAAAGGGTTAGAGCTGTATAATGGCAGGTGGGACAACAATGCTGGGGAAGAAATTCTTAAGAATTTTTACAGTGCAGCTTAAATTAAATGGAATTACATCAAAGGGCTATTTAAATGGGATCTTTATCGGATTGTTAGCAGTCATTATTAATAATGTAATTATATTCGATACAGTAGAATCAATGGAATATATATGTATCGATTGAATAGGACAGTTGGTTTATGGTGAATTTATGAAATATCTGTGGTGGTAAACGTCATTTGCATTGGGCATGGAAATATTACATGTATCAAGTGTTCAGTTGACTTTTATGTGAAAAATGTAAAACGTTACCTGCACGGTTTTGTTCCTTATTTTAATTGTGTATAATTTGTGTTCTTTGTACGTAGCTCGCTCGTATCTGAGTTTAATCAAGTGAAAGAAAAAAAAAGCATCCTGGCAGTTCTTTGTGGCAGGATGCAGAAAGAAGAAGAGTTATGTATCAGAGTTCCGCATTGACGTTAGGACTTAGGTTAAAACTGAATGTGCTTCTGCGCAGGCGCAGCTGCCGTCACTGCATCGTTCAGGGCCGGCAGCTCATTGTCGCTCACGACACGTTAGGCTTCGCATCTATGACAGCACGTAAGGCAGCTGACGTTAGTCTGAATCTGAGCGATGCTACAAGATGGCACCAGCAGAATTTCTATATGATGATGTATATATATCGATCATCTCCATTCTGCTCTTTCCTTCATTTTTTAATTTACTTTACACTTTGCTTCTGACTTCCATGATAAATAAAGCAGTCGACTCGTTAACTCGTTTTTGCGAGAAGGAATTTTCGTTAGTTCGTCATAATTCCGCCAGATGGCTCTGTCGAGACTAGTTCTAGTTCCAAAAAAATGTGGGGCGCGGAAAAATAACCTAGCACAAACAATGCACCGCGTTTAAAAAATTACGAAAATTCCTGGTTTGGGACGTCGGACGTCTTTACACGGCTCTGAAAAACAAAGAGATCGTACACTATAGAGATGAGTAGGGAGATGCACAACGCAACGGTTTTAGACGATACCAAAATCATGGAGCTAAATCGTAGAGGCAAATCTGGAAGTAGGATTTTGTGATCATCGCCTCCGTCGACAATGCGAATCCCATCGTGAACACGAACGTGTAGCTTGGCGGGCAGAGGTTCTCCGCTACTCACCGATAATTCCCAAAGCAACACATAGAACGAGACCGGAAACTATAGAACTTCTCGAGAACTATTGAAAAAGCCTATTGTTGAAAGATTTTTAAGACACTTTCAAGAAAGCGTGGTGCCAACTTGACAACCGTATAGCACCTCAAATTTTAATAAATATTATTGGATCTTGATTTACTTTCAAAATTTATTCAAAATATAAAATCGAGACTAAATCAAAATCTCGCAGAATATACGGAGTAGATAAAAATTGAATTGAAATTGTAGAATATTGAAAATAAATTACGTTCAAATCGAAATATTAATAAATTAGGTGTTTGGAACATTAAAATAATTAATTAAATCGATAAAATATTAACACTTAGAAATCGGAAATTCTGGCCAAGCATATTTAGAAATACTGGAAGTTGCCCAAAATTATGTGCGCGCAAATTCGTCGCGCAGAACTCGGTGAGCCGGAGCAGGCGGATGGTGGGGGGAGCGATCGAGCCAGTGCC
>JARQTC010000628.1:0-28308 GCA_030142495.1 Cephus runcator
GCACTTGAAGCCGATTTAGATGCTGAGCTGGATTGAGCAGCAGCTTGGGCGGCAGCCTGAGCACTTGAAGCCGATTTAGAGGCTGAGCTGGATTGAGCAGCAGCTTGGGCGGCGGCCTGAGCACTTGAAGCCGATCTGGATGCTGAGCTGGATTGAGCAGCAGCTTGAGCGGCGGCCTGAGCACTTGAAGCCGATCTGGATGCTGAGCTGGATTGAGCAGCAGCTTGGGCGGCAGCCTGAGCACTTGAAGCCGATTTGGATGCTGAGCTGGACTGAGCAGCGGCTTGTGCGGCGGCCTGAGCACTTGAAGCCGATTTTGATGCTGAGCTGGATTGAGCAGCAGCTTGGGCGGCAGCCTGAGCACTTGCAGCCGTTTTGGATACTGAGTTGGATTGAGCAGCGGCTTGGGCGGCGGCCTTAGCCCTTGAAACCGCACTGCTGACCGATTTGGATGCTGAGTGAGCTTTAGCAGCAGCAACGGCAGCGGCGTTAGATGCTGCTAATCCATGACTTTTTGATCGGGATGCTGCGATGGCTTGAGCAGCAGCTTGAGCAGCAGCACTGGCACCAGATGATGAACCTCGCTTTCCATGCGAAGTGGATAATGCTATGTCTGATTTCATTTCAATTGATTAATTATATTTCCTGCTTCAGTACCAAGTGCGAATATCATCGTAGACATTGCTTAACTTACCGTTTAGATTGACAGCTCCTGCAGAGGTTGCAGCTCCAGAAGTAACGCTCCCTAATAATATCCCACTATTATCATCTCCATCTGACGATGAGAATGAGGAAGAGGAAGATGAAGAGGAAGAGGAAGACGATCCATCGGGTCCTTTCCGTACTACAATTTGTACGGATTTGGAGGTGTGTCCATCGTTTGAAGTCTCACTGACTGATTGAACTGTATCTCCCGCTGATACAGTCTGAACATCGGAGGACGTACCAGCGTCCGATAGTGCGATACTGTCTGCATCTGCGGTAGCTTGCGACAATGATATATCTCCAAATCCCGGGAACGTCGGCCATGCGACCGCGATGCCGCACAGCAGGAGGGAAATGCAAATCGTCAGCAAACGCATTTTCAAACGTGCCAGAGACAACTGATGATTGACTGACCAGCATCTCCCATTTTTATACTGAGACTCGCATTTGTCATAACAATTCAATATTTCTATATCCTCGTTGGGGATACCTATTGGATTTTCATATGCTTATGCGTGTGAACTCGTACAAATGTTATTACACGAAGTGCGCAAAAACTGACCCAACTATTATTTTTTCATATTGTCATTCTAAAACGTTTCTTTCGTTTCTCTCAATTGTACACTTTCACTTGCGTGATCACCTACGCAAGTTTAGTTTAACGAGGTTCCATTGTAATACTGTTTGTTTCTCTCAGATAGTTTGTTGCGAGTAAATGTTGTTTGTATCTTCTATGCTTTTCTTTTCAGCTTTACGCAACGCCTGAGGTCGTATCCAAGAGTTACTTTGGTTTAAAAAACCATACTTTTGTTTTTCCTTCTTCTGGATATATTATACTAATTACATATTGTCATACTTTACGTTACTTCGTTGTTTTTTTCTTCAGAATATTCATAGCGTTTCGGGCATTATGTCTAGAACGACAAGCAGAGACTTCGTCTCATTGCCTACAAGAATTACCCTCCCTTTCTGCGGTCATGGGGATGAATGAGTTGAGTGGATAACTCAAGGGGTGCCAATCTTCCTCATAGACGAGTAGAAGCGCGTGACCAACCCCTTGCGACTAAAAATAACGTAACCGTTGACGTCATCGATCGCTCTCCCAACCAGCGACAATAGTTTATCACCGTGTACCGTGGGGATTTTCCTCAGCCGGCAATACTCGTGGTACAAATGGTCGGATATTTATTGAACATGACAAAAATGTCCCGTTGCATTAATAACACGTGCTATGGTTTTTCCGTGACAAAGCATCAGGGTAGAATTTTTATTTCTCGTTCCAAATCTCGAGAGGAGTTTGCGCATTTTCCTACTTCCAGTTTAACTAGGATATTCGATGCTCCTAGTAGCGAACTACGTCATTTCCGGATAGAAATGCCTGAGTGTATGTATACATGTTTTTCTAGGAAACTATCTACCGGTTGACAAATCTGCCGAGAGAAAATATAGTAGTCCAAATCTTTTGCACGCTCGGTACTGATTTCACGCAGGATACCCAATGTTTTTCCAACTCAACAGGACACGCCATGACGGATTACCGGATATCCGATTCATAAATAAAATTCTAAACATTGAAGAATCAGGTATCGAATCGTTCGACATAAATCTATAGTGCGATGATAAAATTCTTAAAATTTTATAAAATCCTGAAATTCCGCAGGAGAAAAAATTGATGTTGATGAAAATCGATGAGTTAGGCAAAAATAGGCGACGAGCAGGCGCCGATCCGATAATAGAGATATACGATCGTTGGTTGAAGATAATTAATAAAAGAATAATAAATATGGTAAAGGCCTCGAACGCAATAGCTTATTATTGTTTTGATATTCGCTGTTTTATAAATAAATAATCGTCCATGCGCCTTCGTCAATTCTCCATGTTTTTTTCTCATTAGCTTCTCAGATACAAAACTATTATATTATTTACCAAATGACCAGTACCACTCCGTCCGCTGCACTAGCCTGGCTTAGCGACGAGTTTACACAGCTCGTACGGCTGGACGTCCACGACCTACCGTAATTCGGCAAGCGAGGAGCGTCGCGACGGTAAACTCCTCCGTCCCTCAGTTGGTCGTCGTGCGTCGCACGCGAGACCGTTCTGCTTAGTTTACACAATTTTTGCGCAATACTGTACCTGGCTTGAAGTCAATTCATAGGTTTGACTGTCACGAGCAGATACGATCTTCGCAGACTACTTTCTACTGGCATTAGTAATATTTAACAGATAATTATTAATTTCAATTTTTAAATTATTCACATTTAATGTCATACGATAATAATTAATAAGTACATAGAAACCCGTACGAATTCTCTCGACGACTGATTAAATGTCATTTCTGTATTTATAACCAAGAAACTGTACCTGTATAGTCTTTTTATATTATAGCCAAACTGGACGGTGTGAAGACGTACATGCGTATGAGAAGGGTGCCCAATCATCTTCAGGTTAAGGTCATCAAATGGTTCGATTATCTTTGGCTGACTCAAAAGTGCTCCGACGAGGAGAAGGCTGTCAGCTGTCTTCCCGGTAGGTAAAACAGATTAACGATACGAAGCATTTGAAAAAAGGGAGTACATCCATTTACCGACCGAGGTCATTAAAATGAGTTAGAAGGGGAAGAACGAAAAGAATAAAGTTCACGACACCGTTGACGATCGTCGGATACATAAAGAAGACGCGTAATAACGATAATGCGATCCCTTACGAGGTCTGAGAGCCGTAAAGACGGTAATGTGAAAATACATAATATTCCTAGTGTATGGGCAATTACGTGAATACGTTGACATTTATTAAGGCTGCAGTTACCACGAGAAACAGTGAAATTGATACAGGTTACGATCTTCTTGTTTTCTTACCCTCCCTTCGTATTCGACCTGCCCCTTGTCTCCTTCACGTATCATAACCTTCGTCAGCCAACACTTCTCCTAAGTACCCTCGCAAGATAGCCATCAATGTGAAAACACATATTTGCATGAAAATTCATCAGACACGGCGATAAAATTTATGATGATACCGAATGGACAGAGACACAAGAATTTGATCGACCGGTACGACTGCCTCACTCACACTTACGTAATAGCCGATGGGTATGTCTCTCTCGCACTCATTGACGGCATAGGAAATACGAAATATCGAAGACAGAGAGTTTAAAATCTCTACTGATACTTTGACCGTATATCTATACACATATGACATTGACGGGGAGTCAAACGCGGGGATATTAACGATATCAAATTCCTTGAGATCACACATACTTATTGTATAAAAAGTGTCAGAAAACATCATCGTTACAGTGACGCGAGATCAAAGTGAATTTATCATTATTCCAAGTGAAAGGTATCGGCCAACAGTGAAATTTTTTTTACTCTTCTGACATTCTCGTGCAAATCATTCCATCGGTTGGAGTAAAGTTTTAAGAGGCTCTGTGCAGAGGGAGAAACTATAGACTCCCCTAAAACTGGAACCATTGTTTAATAACTGATGATACATATTGTTGTTTGTTCCGAGGTACGAGAAAAGTTTTCAGTCTCCTTCCAACGTTGCCTTTTCGAAAGCTCCAGACAGTTTATGAGTTTTCTTCTTGACTCTTGTGTATCGGGATATCATCCACGGTAGCTGGTGAAATATAAAAATATATATATATATATATATATATATATCACGTATAATTACAGACAAGCTCAAGGCCGAAATCGCCATTAACGTTCATCTGGACACTCTGAGGAGAGTCGAAATCTTTCAGAATACAGAGGCTGGCTTCCTTTGCGAACTCGTACTGAGGTTACGTCCCGTGCTCTTCTCACCTGGTGATTATATATGTCGTAAAGGTAAGTTTTCACGATGATGTAAAAGTGCGTTGTGTGAATGGTCCTTTATGAATATTCATAATTTACTCACTATCCATGTCGTTTCTTCTCGTTGCGCAGGTGAGGTAGGAAAGGAAATGTACATAGTGAACAGGGGTCGACTGCAAGTAGTTGCCGACAACGGGAAGACCGTCCTGGCTACCCTGAAGGCTGGTTCATACTTCGGGGAGATCAGCATTCTCAATATGGGGACTGCAGGTAAAGAGTGCGGTAAATATTCCAAGCAGTCCAGGGGCCCGTGGGCTGTAACCCCCTCACGCTCTTTCACGATTACGCGTTTTTTGTGATCCGCTACTGTTTACCACAATCGTCGAACCGGTATGAGACCGATCTGCCGACTTAGTCTGTCCATCTTAACGACTGGCTACACGTATTCGCTCGACGACCCAGAGGTGAACTCCTACGGATGGGAATAATACGAATCGAATTTATCGAAATTTTTATCACTCCAAAACTTTTGGCGGATTTTCAATTTAAATCGATCGTAGATGCCTTCGCGTGTTTCGAATGTAAAACAGTGGCTACGGGTCGTTGAGCGACTGTGAGTCGTTTCGAGAATCTTTATCGTGTCTACTTTAGAATGCCAATTATATTCTATCGAATTTCTTTTCGCTCTCGTACGACAATTTATTCCTGATCTATTCTGTATAAATCTCATATCTCCCAATTATTATATACGGGATGACGCTCGTCTTTCACGTTTTACGTAATTCCACGGAATCGATGAGTTTGGCTATAATAAAACGGGGGAGGTGGCACCGGATATTATTTTTGTCAAAATATTATTCTTCTCTCGGGGGGGGGGGATCATCTCATCGACTTCGTCGAATACTGCTTTTCTTTTTCGTACTTTTCATCTCTTTCGTAATGCCTTTCTTTCTCATACATATGTCAACGCTCTATCTTCTATCTTTCTCTATCTCATCTGCTACACGTAGTTTCGACATTTCGCCCGAGTAGATAGCAAAATACATCACCTATAATGAAATATATATTATTCATATCACCGCCTACTGTACGTAACGAAGTACCGTTTTGGTCATAAAACTTCCAGCAGTTTATTCGTTATACGTTTTAAAAAAAATAGTTACGCAACTTTCACGCTCGTGAATTTTCAATTCCATCGCACCAAGAAAAATGCTCGCTGTTGACCGTCGAAAATTCTAATGATCCCCGGTATAGCGGGAAAAATCGGAAATAAGGGAAAAAGTAAAAATGCACTTTAGAAAAATTGTCATGGCCGACAACGAGTATGGTTCGAGAGTGCTTCTTCAAATGTCTATTGCAATTTTCATTTTGCCATTTTCAATTTCGTCCTCCTGCCGTTACGTTTCACTCGCTCTTATTCTGCACAGTATCAATATTTTTAGCAAGATAATTCTTATCTTATCGTAATCCTTATATGATCTCGGTCCCCATCCGATTTTCCGTATTTTGTGAAGACGTCAATTTCCAATATGGTATATTATATGCTCACCCCCTATTCCTCGTACAGTGTGTGCCATAACGAATACAGTCTTTCTATACGAATCACCCCCCCCCCCCCCCTTTGTCTCTTGTTGTCTCTGTCTTTGTCCGCTTTACGAATATTAACCACTATGCGTATGTGCGTAAGTCGTGCGTAATTAAATTTTGAGACCACGTATGTAGATGAAGTCCGCTTTCTAACCTCTTTATCAAAAATTTAACCCAGTAAGCGAATCCACGTGTTACATATTACACTGTCTTATATTGTAATAGTTATCCAGTAATATATATATATATATATATTTCTTTGCATCGTACAGTAGTTTTTGGAATGTTAAACAAAAAATTAAAATAAAAAACCTCGATAAAATGAACTTACTCGATTTTGGAAATCGTTATATAACATTTCGCTCGCTTCTCATAATTTTATCGTAAATTTTCATTTTTGGGTTTAAAGTTGACGGGGTTTTTTTTTTTCAAATTCTCTACTATTTATACACTTCGTCATTCGGTTCTCTACTTTCGTCGGTTGGTCCGAAGTGTTGAATAGCGTTCGAATAATTTATCGAAGTGCCTACGTCATCCCGTTGGATGTTCACTTCGCGATAGCGAATGGCATTAAGGCCAGGGGCGGTATGGAAGGGAGGGTTGAACACACGGAACCCCAATCGCAGGACGGTTTTTTCGCGGATTTAGCTAGTTTTTTTTTATCCTCATTTTTTCCTTTCTGCACTTTTTTCCCTCTCCCTTTTCGGAACGCGGACAAAATTTTACGCGAAATTCGCACTACGATAACGGTGTTGATTTAACTGTCGAGTATACGGATGAAATCGTGTGAGGGATGATTCAGACGGAATGGGATTTTTTTAGTGGGTGTAGGTGGTAGAGGGTCACGGGAAGTACGGACAAAGTGAGTGAGAACGAAAAAGAGAAACTAATAAAATTAAAAAAAAAAAGGGAATGTGAGCTGATGCGACGGGGAGCTTGGTGCACTCCGATAACAAATAACTGGCTGCATCGGCGCAGGTAATCGGCGAACAGCCAGCGTGCGATCGGTCGGATACAGCGATCTGTTCGTTCTCAGTAAAAAGGACATGTGGGACGTCCTCAAGGAATATCCGGCGGCCAGAGTTCGTCTAGAAGCGATCGCCGTGAAGAGGCTAGAGAAGTACAAGCGCGCGCCACTGGAAAAAGGTAAGATTTTTTAATTTGAGAAAAAAAAATTTGTTGCATATTTTATATAGATATATTTTTTTTCGTCGGTATTGCTCAGCACCGAAAAGTTCAGAGTAGCACATTGACTAACTTGTAAGTCGATGAAATTCTCGCTGCCCGATTCGCGAACAGTTTAATTTCATGATGATGAACGTTAGCCAATGCGAAAAAGCCATTGCGCAATTTAGGGAAGAATGATAAATACCATACTTTAGCAAATGACCTGTTGCGAGCAACGCTCGACATTGATGGCCACGTTAGGCTCATAGCCCGGTAGGGAGATGTACAATGTTTTCCTGGCTATACTCGAATTCAGCTAACTCCTGGCTTTCAGCTGCAATGGGTCGCTGCCAGAGCACACCCGGCCTGATAGAGTCCCGAGGGCGCGTACCCCTTGAAGAGATGTGGATCTCGCCGATAGACGTGCGAAGTGCGCATCCTTATTCGGCTGGACATTCTCTCTTCAGTCCTACGCCCAGTCCGGTGACGTCAAGGGGCCAGCAGAGTGGTCATAGCAATAACAATAACAACACGAACAACAACAACAATACTAGAAGTATGGACAGTCCTATGAGCGCTACCAGCAGTGGTCAGAGTAGCGAAGATCCTACCGCCAGAGCACCGCAATCTGCTGCTACACAAGCATCTACTGGGAGACAGTCTACCCAATCGGGTAAGATTGCTTTAGGATATTTAAAAATTTTCATATCATACGGCCGAACCCAACGATACGTCTCGGATCTACGAACCACGAAATTTAATTGGATGATTTTTTGTCTTTAACCTCAGTACGCTCGAACGATAAAAATATGACCGCGGAGAAACGATATGGTAAAATATGGGTGAGCGTAACGAGGAGACTTGCAAACCATTTGGGAAAATAGAACGTAATGGCCGTTAACCCCAATAGATAACAGAAAGTATTTAACGTTGCCCCGTGGTCGTGACTCCCCGGGTAGCCGCTGGAAAATTTAATCGATCGACACCATCATAATGGACGGCTTTGTTTTTATGGCCGCTACCCAATGTCGCAGCGACTTCGTATATCTCCTATGTTCCATGTAAAATACGTAACACACATTTCCCAAGCACGTAACCAATTAATAATTTGCGTTCACGTACGTACACGGGCAGCGTGAAATTTCCACGGTGGAATAACTGTCAGTTGGTGCAACTATAACCAGCTGACAAACTATTCACCGAAGAATACTATCTAATTGGACAGAGCCAACTGAAACTGTGAAATTCGCCTGCACAGGAATACCATGCGCTTATTTCACTTGGGAAATTTCCTATTGCTTCTCACTTCACACCAAATCAGGAAATATGTATCTGATATATAGCGCAGCGACGATACCAACTATAATTCGCTTTGTCTCTGATGCACGTTTCAAATCAATACAGTAAATAACTAGCTGACGATACTCGATGTAGAATATCGTTAAACTTGCGAGAGTACGTATTGCAACGCTGCTATTGGGCTTAGAGAGTAGCATAACCTAACCTAACTTTTGAGCTAGCTAATATTAAATAACTATTGGCACGTATATTCTTCAAAGCTCTGTTACCTTTTGTTTTCAGGCATGACCTGCAACAGTATGACGCAACTGATTAGCGAGGGTGCCACGCCTCTTTTGGGGACCCACGAGGCCCTCCTAGCCGAAATCAAAAGACTTCGCGAGCGGCTGATATCGTTGGAAACCGAAAATGCGGCGATGAGCGTGAAGCTCAATCAACAACAATGGGAAGTGGAGCATCGTCTGGCGGAAATTGAGATGCAGATATGCGGTGCGAGCTCTACCTCCAGCATCGAGGACAATGAGCGAAACCGGGAGAGCATCATTTAACGAGAAACAAGGCCGCGGGAGCGCGGCAAAACGAAAACTGAGCGCATACGTCTTTACTTGGAGGATACAGCCGGCGGCGACGGTGGCGCCGGTGGTGGATACGACTACGAGGAGGAAATTTCCAAAGTTGAACGAAGATCGGGATCGCGCGGGAGCGACGCTAAATCCATTGGCAGTCTCAGTCAGCACTTCTTCGAGAGTGAGGACGACGATGACGATAATCAGGATCGACGTTACTACGGAACCTGCAATGGCTATTACTCGCAGCCGGGTAGTAAATCCAATTTGTTATTATGCACAGAGTGTGACCTCAAGACACGCACGTGTTCATACAGACCGCAGAGTTCGGTGTGTACGCGATTCGTCGAAGAGCGGCTAGACGTACGTCGGGCGTCGTATAGCAGAAGCGTTCAGGAACCCGGGGACTGCGTGTCGCCTTGTCTACAGTGTAACTCCGCTGGACTTATACAGTGCGTTCATTGTAACTTTTCGGATACGAATGACGGTGATCTGATTTGCTTTCGGTGTCAGAGTGCCGAGGCTTCGGCGGCTGGTGAGATTTGTGACAGATGCGAGAGCACGGGCTGCAAGACGATATTAACGGAGGATAACAAGTGGCCAGTGGATGCTCTCGTTAAGATACAAGTTAATAACAGATCCATCGATGTAGACTCTGACGAACAATTAGACTGTGAATCCTCGAGTTTATCCGCGGAAGTGGAACGTCTGGCGACCATCGACGAAGCCAAAGGTGACAGTGATAATGGTGACGAGAATACTAAAAAATTAAACGGTACGCCGCGCACTAGATATCTCAATTATATGATCGTACTACTTCTGTAAATAGTAGGTAAAGAATTGATCGGTATGATGTATGAGAGACTCTTAACATGAACTTCCGTTATTATTAACGTGCCGTCGGCGGCGATATAAAAGTATAACGAGTGATATGGATTTTTTTCGTCTTCAGCCGGAAAATCAACGTCAACAACGAGAATCAATTTCAGTGTGTTTCGAAATACTTGTGTTGGAGGTTCGAGGGGATGTCACGCATCTCATGTAAATACTGCCAGATGAAATAAATTGCGCACGTTACGCGTAGAACGTAGATAGACATATATTAATTAATGGTACAGAGAGGTTATGTTTTTCGAGGCGGTATGTTTTTCCACGCGCAATCCACACTCACGTTTGGGACCAACCTTAAACCGCCGTTTGACATCGCGTTTCGCGTAAGCGCACGTGCGGTAGGCGTATTTCGAGTCCACGGGTAATTCGAAAAAAAAGGAGGATCAGTGTCGTCCCTCGTAAACCGCCAAGTGTACAGGGTGTACCAGTTATCCAGATAAATTCCCCACAATAAATCTGGTACATCCTCTAACCTAAAAGCTACAATGGAACTGGCCAAGAAAAAAGTACTGTGTATCTCTGCGTAGGGAAGGAATACCTGATTGTAAAAGACGTGAAACTAGCTTGTATCTTTCTGGCTAAACAAAATGGTCGAATCAGACGGCAGAGGTTATGGACGGTGCGAGACGCGGAGAGAAGAGAATCGAACACTTGAAAATTTAATCTAGTACGAGTCTAGTCTTAAACTCATGTAGGTTGATAACATCGTACCACATAGGATTTTCCATGTTTTTCATTACGAACAATTATTAATTAAATACTACCATATAACGTTCACAGTCATGCTATCACTAGGCCCTCCGTGATTTGTATGATATTCATGCAAATATTATAATAGACACTAAAGCGACTATAATAATGGAGGATAACGAATGGTTAAATATCGGTATCTGGTAAACAATTCTACCTCGTGGCAATGGCGTAGCGTCTCGTTGATGATATTCTGAGCGATTTATTATTACAGCTTTTTTTTCGTGATGCCAAACGAGAAATTAAAATTAAAGTTTTTTTTTTTTTTTTCAATAATGAAACACTGGTTTCGACAATGGATTTCAACGTTCGGGATGCTACGCTCTTACATTAAGGTACCAAAAAAAATTGTACTCTACTGCCATGTTAATTTAGAATTCTCTTATATACCTGTCAGGGTTTATATACTAGACACCTCGATTCTACTGAATATATAGCACTAGTCACATCAAGAGGGACGATCGGCCCTGCGTAACCAATTATCTACGTACTAAATTAAATTTATACATATATATAGACGTGGATGGTTTATGTATTTATATATGTATATCGACGTACTTAATAATTGTAGTCTTGCGAGAATGCTGTGAATGGGGACAAGGTTCGACCAGGCGCCGCGAATTTTTTTCTTCAAAATTTTGGTAATTAACCCCCCCAGTTGCCGACTTGCGAGATTACATTGCTAATTAATTTTTTTTCAATTTGTCTCGCAACGGTCGTCCAATTGTCCTCTTAGTCGTTACAAAGAATTGGAGGCATCGTGAGACGGGAAAAGAAAAGATTTAAAAAAAATGAAAAGTCACTATCGCTTTCTCAAAATATGTCACATTTTTTTACACTTTAAAACGAATTTAAATAATTACTAGGGAGCGAATGGGTGTGCGTGAAAGAGAGACAGAGAGCTTATTTACGTGTTCCGGTGTACATGAGAAAGAAGGGAATTGTGAGAGAGAAAGGCGAACGCGTGTTAATGTTTGCGCGAATGAGACCTACTATCGAATTCATCTATCTTATAGCGCCCTATTATTAATTATCATTGATTTTATTCAGATATTTATTCATGTTGGAAGGAATACGCCTTCTAGTTATTCTATTGCAAGTTACGCAAAATTCTATTAAAGTTCGAAACACTTTATTCGAAGTAACGAAAGGGATATTGCAAGAAGCGCGATTTTGCTATCGGGTGGCGAGACTTTGGCAGAAAAAAAGCTGAAAGATAAAGAAAAGAGAAAAAAAAAACGAGATAAAAAATCTGTACGTTTAAACTTCCTGTCTTCCCGTCGACACCCGCACGAGGGTCGCCCATTCATTTTGTAAAGTTTCGCTGCAGAGAGCGTGGGCAGCTGTACAGTGCGAAATTCAACGAAATTGCGGGGAAAAACAGAGGGAATTGCCAAAAGAATTCCTTTACTTCTTAAAGACGTAACGAGAAGCGAAAAAAAAAATAAAGGGGCAAATGTATGTTTTACTATAGTAAGGATCCCGGTATAATGCACTACTGTGTTTTTCATATCATGAAAATTAAAGGGAAACAATGTAACAGAAAATGCCAAGAGTTAGAAGTCGAAGACGACGAAGACGACAGCTTCAGCTTTAGCATTTTAATGAACCACCATTACCTGTAATTTACTATAGTTTTACCGTACGAGTGTAACTCGTGACGACGTAAGCGAAAAAAAAAGGTGTTCTGTAGCCTGTACCCAAGAAAGAATCCTGATTTTGAAAAAGCATACACCTGGTATAATTCATTCACGGTTGGTACTCTCATAATTATTCTTCTTGGATCATTTTATTCTCATTATAATTTTTGATCTTTGCTATTATATCTTTTTTTCTTTTCTTTCTTCCATTCATCCCAAAATCTCGTGTGTCTCGCCCTCCCTCTTAGCGATAATTGTTAACGAACGGCGGAGTGGTTTTAATTCTTGATAAGACTTTATTGAATGGTCACTCAGGAATAAAATTACAATATATTAATTAATAATTACAATATTGAATATTAACGAACGACCTTTTTGTAAATACGAAGGATAATACAAATATATAAAAAATACGAGAGATAACAATAATTCCTCCCTCTAAAAAAAAAAAACAAAAAGAAAATTAATTTTTTTGGGGAGGACGAAAATCTGATTAATAACATTCACCAATGTGAAAGTCTGTTCCACAAATTCCGTCCCACTTTATAATCCTCTCTGATATAACGATAAAATTATCATAAAGCATTATCATAAAATTATAATAACATTTTAATTGATATCCATAAACGTCTATATACATCATTTGTTTCATATACTCTGTTACACAGGTAACAGATTGATTTTTAATCAGCTAACATTTTATCGCATCCACTATTATTATATGGCCTCTATCCTGGTAACGCGAAGTATGAATCGATTTTGAAAGGGATTTATAATTTGGATATGGGGCTTCCCTCTGTCTACCTAGTAGCTTATTGCGTGCATGTCAGTCAACGCTGGAGATGACCTAAGGTAACCTTGTCCTTGACTGGAAAGCCTAGGTCGAAGAACCGTTAGGTAATATTAGATAGACGGTAAGTATTATATTTGATGAACCAAGAAAACCGGAGTCAAGCAACCATTTCTAGACAGGAGGTGGTTTCTATTGAATGCTACTCCTTTTTATTACATTTCCGAAAAAGACATGTCTTGTGCTATTACGAAAAAATAATATTCGAACGCTTAATATATTGAACTCATAGAATAATTCTGTCAATTTGCAACTTATACGAATATTACCTTACAATTATCTACGGGTCAAATATATATTTTGATTTATATATCTGTGAGGTAGAAACAAATTTTTGTCGCTTCTTACCTGGGTCACCCTTAACTTGGGTTTTACACGTTTGGTTAGCAGTTTCAGGAGAATCCTCATAGATGGCACTGATATCTGCTCAGTCGATATATCTATCTACGTATATATACTTACGTTATATAGGAACTTGCAAATCAAAGCAAGTTCGTTGCTGTGGAAAAGTATCTAAACACCGTTATTGGATTACCTGGTTTTGCAGGAAAGTTCGCGAATAACGTCGAGAATAGCAGGCTTAAAAAAGTTAACATCGATTCACGTCATTTATTCAGGAATTCACTCATAAGCGAAGCAGAAATCCTTCAACTATTAATCCTTGACTGTATCGATCCATTGTACCAACGTAAAATACCAACAGAGCAGTCATTCAAAGTTTCCATTCTCGTGCATCAACGAGTTCTCGTTATTTCTAACCTCTAAGAAATAACACGTTTTCAATGTCTTCTTTTTCAACGCTTCTAGGTATACAGTATATGTATATAGAGTACATCGAACGCAGCGTCATCTATTCTACGAAAACGTGTTCTATTGACGATTTAATTCGATAAGGTATTTCACAACATTGAGCAATTTCGCGTCATCATTTTTGTTTTCATATATTGACACACGTTATGACATCAACGTCAAGTTGGTATTTGTATTACATTAATTTTGAAAATAAAGTTCCTGTTCACGATAAATTCTATTTAAAAAATATTATGGAAATTTGATCCTTCCCTATAAATACTGTTACCGCATGTCAACTGATCGATCATGACTTGGAAATACAGATAATAATTGTATAGATCCACTCTGCGGTAACAGGTGGCCAAGTCAACATTTCCGGCACATGCGTGACACTCGTGTCATTCTGGTGTCTACGTAAGCTCGCTTGCTGCAACAAGTGCAAATCAATTTAAATTGTCTAGCTGATATCTTCGTTGGTATCGTGCAGGACCGACATGAAACCTAAGGAAACCTGAGACTTCATGAGTTCGGAATGCCATTGTCGCCGCCAGATGGGAACTGGACCGCTTCTCGGTTGCTGGATGCAACCCAGGGCCGTGTCGTTCATTGCCAACCGATTCCTACCCATCTTGTCATAAAAATGAAACCCATTAAATCGTAGTAAACGATTAATAATAATTTTACTGAGTAAATTAAGAAAATTTATATAACAGAGACGTCAAGAAATTTAAGGATCATTCTAACGATGAACACCATACTGATGAAATACCAGACGTTATTTTTTTAACTTTTAGACTTTCATACATAAATTCAACCCAGTCTACGACATTATAATAATTCAATAGCTTCGACAATTAGATGAATTTTAGTTAATAGTGGTACATAAATGCTAGAAGACTGGTGTTGGGTAGCTGGTTCGGCCCTGGAATATCAGTGTAACCGTTATTATACGGTGGAGAGAGTAAATGGATCGCAGCTGAATATATATTACAGGTTAAGATTACCATTGATAGAAGAATTTGAAATAATATTTTTAGCATTGTCATATCCTACAATAAATCAACGTACATACTAAGAAGAATAAAACAATAACACAGTAAGTGTTGCCAATTTGAGTACGACAACTCGTCATAGAAAATTTCCCCGTATTTCTCTTATTTTCGAAAGAGATTTGATAGATTCAAAATTATGCCATTGAACTCAAAATATTAAATTGCATGCATCTCGGACAACCGTTCTCTTGATCGGAATATCACATACACGTAAAGCAATCTGTTATACATATATGTATACAGGAGTTTCGGCACGCCTGTCGTTGCTGCGTAACCGTAGTCTCGTACCCAAAGTCTTCTCATGGAACTGTAAACGTTCTGTAGCTGGAATATTTCTTGATTAATTCACGAAGTAAAGTTTATGTTTAAATTATATTAAATATTCATTTTTTCTCAATCTAGTCTTATGTATTTAGTAATATACAGTAAGTTTTTCTGATTTTATATATTTCCATAATGCTCTGGGATCAATAGGATGGCGCCACTGATCTCGAGGCTTTGGTCGGGAAGCCGTATGCGCATGTCAGTTCACTTGGACGATCTCTTTCTGTCGTGGCATCTGGAGGTGAGTGGTTGTGCGTGCCTTTCGCGCATTTGGATAATCCGAAAATTTCGTCAGCAAGCAGTAAGCATCGGTCGCCATATACACAAAATAACGACAGCCGTTTTCGTGCAGATTCGCGGAGTGCCAATCATTTTTTGAAAAGGTTCTATTATCTTTGTGAGAACCCTTGTAAAATCTTAGAGCGCGTGGTCGAAGACTTAGCCGGTTGTTCTATACGACCGCATGCGATTCGGAGATATTAATTCCTTTCAATATGGTTACACCATTGGTTCTGTTTGTGATTGGGATTATTTTTTTGTGGCAAAAGATCACAATTTTAGAACAAGGATAAGAATCATGAATTCGTGATATCTAGAGTTTAGATATTCTTTGCCTGTTCTTCCTATCATTTTCGATCTTCCATCGAAAGGAGTAATGGCGGTTGCTTGTCAATTTGTGATAGTCTGAGTCTTTCCTCTTCTCGTGCGATGTTTTCACTGTGAGCGATTGAGGTATCGTGAGAAATGTATTATGACAACTGGGAATAATTAAATCGGTTCGTGAATATTTGGCTTTATGGAAAAGTGTCGGGGACGATTCTGAGAGAATTTAATTTCATTAATCATGAATATATCGCGTGCCTACTGAAGATACTATTTATGGCGCAAGAGATACTTCGTTTTTTTATTTTGAGCATCGTAATTTCCGTGTGTGTAGTGTGATAAGATTTTTTGTTTAAGAAAAAAAGTGATTTTTACATTGTTCATTTTTTGTATTGATACAATTTGCAGTCTTACAACACATAAACAGTACTCTCGAGGAATTTGATTTAAAACGGAAACCATACGGTCGTATAGAGATTACAAAAGAAAGTAAAGAAAACGTAGGAAAGATCACCTTTTAAGACATCTTGAATTTCCTTGTTTCGATGAGTAATCATTCAACTGCGTTCTCTATCTGGTTTTCTTTATCTTGAAGAAGAAAAGCGAGACCTCTGAATCGATTGGCAACTTATCGATTATGTTGGGATAAATGAAATGTCTAAAATCAAGAAGGGGCAAATGGGCGACGCCGGGCGTCGTAAAATTGCAGGGCGACGTCGCGTCGACTAACACAAAATGGCTGCCGCTAACGTTCTTGAATCCTAACCGGCTGCCACGTGGACATTGAACAAAGAAAATTCTGGTCTTTTTTTTTTTATTGAAAACGTTAACAATTATTTTTGGCTACCTATAAAGGAGTAAAAATTCATCTCATAAAAGATTCCTTGTGGCATGGACTTCATTATAGTTAAACTTTTAGGTTATGTTGCGTAATGAGGACGACCATATTCATTCAAAATCACTTCAATATGCACGGTTTTTTTAATTTACAGTTTTGACCAGACTAGTACCAACAGGCATACATCATGGGAAAGGAGAAGATTCATATTAACATCGTCGTCATCGGACACGTCGATTCCGGCAAGTCCACCACCACTGGTCATTTGATCTACAAATGCGGTGGAATTGACAAACGTACCATTGAAAAATTCGAGAAGGAAGCTCACGAGGTAACTGTCATAACAGTTATTCTTTATATCTAGTTCTTTTTTTTTCATTTTTCTCCAATTGCTCCAATGATTTGAATATACCTGAATTCATTGAATCAATAATGACTCATCTATGATTTAGATTTTAGATGATAAGATGTTGATCTTATTCTTATTTAACATCTTGCATAACATAATATTGAGAGTATTCACTGTAACATTGGATCATAACATCAATGTCATTTTGTAATAACATTGACCTGGGATCAATAAACAAGCATACATTTTGGGTGATATAACAATGATAAAGCCAACAGTTTGGAGTGATTGTAATTAACATTAGATTATCTGTTGTAGAAATATTTTGAAATAATTTGGTACTATGATGATAAAATTACTAATCATTCGCGGTTTCCACCGGAGGATCGTTGGGTCTGTTGATGGCAGTATGCGTCTGAGTGCCATCTATGGATACCAAAAAATTGTTGTATTATTTTAAAATATGAAGATTTGAGAATTAATGATTTTCTCTTTTCAGATGGGTAAAAGTTCCTTCAAGTACGCTTGGGTTTTGGACAAACTGAAGGCCGAGCGTGAACGTGGTATCACCATTGACATTGCTCTCTGGAAATTCGAGACGGCCAAATATTACGTGACCATCATCGATGCTCCTGGACACAGAGATTTCATCAAGAACATGATCACGGGAACGAGTCAGGCAGATTGTGCTGTGCTAATTGTGGCAGCTGGTACTGGAGAGTTCGAGGCGGGTATCTCGAAGAACGGACAGACCCGTGAGCACGCACTTCTTGCTTTCACCCTGGGTGTCAAGCAGCTCATCGTCGGTGTCAACAAAATGGACTTCACCACACCCCCATACTCTGAGGCTCGTTACGAGGAAATCAAGAAGGAAGTATCGTCATACATCAAGAAGATAGGTTATAACCCATCTGCTGTTGCCTTCGTTCCCATTTCCGGATGGAACGGCGACAACATGTTGGAGCCCTCCGCCAAAATGCCATGGTTCAAGGGATGGACTGTGGAACGTAAGGAAGGCAAGGTTGAAGGAAAAACCCTCATTGAGGCCCTAGACGCTATCCTTCCACCTTCCAGGCCCACCGACAAGCCCCTGCGTCTTCCTCTCCAGGTAAAAAAAAAGAAACTATACCCTGGCAATTGTAGTTGTAATGGAACGATTTTAACATGATGATACAATGTTTTATTCATTCGCGGTTTCCACCGGAGGATTGTGCAATCCATTGACGGCTGAATGCGTCTGATCTGTTGTTGAAAAATTAAATTTTTTTTTCGCTTTGTAAGCGGTTTTCTTAATTGTATTTTCATTGTATTTCAGGACGTATACAAGATTGGTGGTATTGGAACAGTACCCGTTGGCCGTGTGGAGACTGGTGTCTTGAAACCCTCTATGGTGGTGACTTTCGCTCCGGCTGGAATTACCACTGAAGTCAAGTCCGTCGAAATGCATCACGAGGCCCTGACGGAAGCTGTTCCCGGAGACAATGTTGGTTTCAACGTCAAGAGCGTCTCCGTTAAGGAATTGCGTCGTGGATACGTCGCTGGAGACTCCAAAAACAATCCACCCAAGGGTGCTGCTGACTTCACTGCACAGGTCAGTATCTTTAATTACAAATTCGTGATATGTCAGTCGTAAATATCAACATATTTAAATATCCATAATGAAAATATATTAATTCTTAAATTTTATGCTCAGGTCATCGTGCTGAACCACCCTGGTCAGATTAGCAACGGATACACGCCCGTGTTGGATTGCCACACGGCACACATTGCGTGCAAGTTCGCAGAGATCAAGGAGAAGTGCGACCGTCGTACCGGCAAAACCACCGAGGAGAACCCGAAGGCAATCAAGTCCGGTGACGCCGCCATCGTCAATCTGGTGCCCAGCAAGCCCATGTGCGTCGAGGCTTTCCAGGAGTTCCCTCCCCTGGGTCGTTTCGCCGTTCGTGACATGCGTCAGACTGTCGCCGTGGGCGTTATCAAGGCGGTGAATTTCAAGGATGCGACGGGCAAGACGACCAAGGCTGCCGAGAAGGCCCAGAAAAAGAAATAACCAGCTTCCGCGGATACGAGCCGCCGGGTGGACGCCGGATCATGGTAGCCGAGGCAGTTTGCCCTCTGCCAGCCCGTTGCTCGATTCACGGAGCATTTCGACGGATTTTCCATCGAAAAGAATTCCGGAGGAAAGGCCACGGACGAGCCCTGTGCTGGCCGGGATGGCAAACTATCTTGGGTCGCGGTACATAAACAACAACAACAAAAACAACAAACATCATAATTTAGCTCGGCTTAATTATATTTTCTAATTATTATACGGAAATAATAAATCCTATATCTGCGATACTCTAAGACATACGTACCCCAGTCTTTCTTCATTATGTAATACTTCCGATCGTCGCTCACTTAGTTCATAAATGATAATAATTTTTCATTTGTCTCTTCATCTCTTTAACGAGATCTTACTTTTTTCAATTCTTTATCTTGTAATAGATTTAACTTTCGTTTTCCTTTACTATATGTTGAGACTTATCACGTAGATCTTGTGCAAGCTATCGTAGAGGATTTTTATTAGGACTGACTATTATTTCATTTTCCACAAAGAGATTCGGACTGCGCCAACATTCTGATCAATATGTTACTTTCCTTTTAATACGGCATGCCCGATGTCTTAGACCGCGGTTCTGTCTGGGAAGAGAACGGTTTTTAACAGTTTTCTGTATATACATATAAATAAAGGTTGAGACACGAGGTCTGCGATGAATAAAGAGAACTGAGAACTGATCATTTTATTTTATTCTTAAATAATCCCAAATTCGTTTCCCATTACGGTAACTTGTCTTTGACCATAATTTATCACTTGTGCAACTAACTGCTCTAAACTTCTGCGACAGTAGATTCTCTATAAATATTTTAAAGCAGACAGCCAGTACACAGCGAAAGATGGCGGCGCTTGGTCAGGGCGTCTCGTCGCTCACAAAATTTATATGGAGAAGCCCAGATCTTGCAGGACATGGCGTAAGTACCAAAGAAAAGTGTATAAAGTAAATATTTAATATTGTCAAATTATAAATTAAAATATTTTATCCTGTAGATACATTGCTATACCCAATACCATAATTATAACCTCTAAATTTCTATTTGCTCGAGTAGCTGTAAACTAAATATACAAATAATACAATTTTTGTAATTATATACAAAAGATATGTATTATGATAAAAATATTTTGCAGTTTCAACAAGTGCGAAACAAATGGGCTGATTGGAAAATGATTCGCGATGTGAAACGTCGTAAGTGCGTCCAGGAACATTGTACCGACCGGGTACGCGTACTTGCCCTCAAAAGGAACAACGTTCTTCCACCAGAGATAAGAGTACGTTAAAAAGAATGTCATTCGGATAATTGAGGTAACAGTGATATCCTATGTTAATCGTCTTGTGCATTGTGCAGGAAATTGCAAGCAAGGAAATGAATGAAAACTTTCCAAGGAATTCCGCACCCTGCAGGATTACATTTCGGTGCGCCCTGACATCTCGTCCTCGTGGTGTTGTATACAGATGGCGATTATCAAGAATAGTATTTCGTGACCTGGCAGACCACAATTTATTGTCAGGAGTACAAAGGGCTATGTGGTAGTGGTACTGTTATTTATCTTTAGTTATTTCATTCGATGGAGAGTGCCAGTGTACTGAAAGTAAAAGAAGGAATAAAATCGATCCATCGCAATCGATCGACTGTTTTGGACTTTTATGAACCGCATGAATAATATAAAGGATTAACGCCTATTTAATTCTTTGTCCTAATTATTGGTAGGTTCGTCGCTATTCGTATTTATTTGAAAACAATTTTTAAACTGACAGAAAGTCAATCGGCACGCAAATTTTCATGTTAATAATCGGATGTGGCTAGTTTACCGAGTCCAATAACATGTTTTTCACTACAATTTCTAATCGACGTGTTAGGCGTCTGACAATGCCGATGCATATTTTATGGTAGAAATAACGCTCGTTCAATCTAGATACTTTAGTCTGTTTGAAAATCAGAAAATATATTCACTAATATAGAATACAGTATATAATAAAATCGCACTAGGTATACGTAGCTGTACTTGAGGAATCTTAAGAACGTGTTAATTATAAAGAAACAGATTGTTATATTAATTTTCTTCTTAAATTGTAAATAATAATCTATCCTAAGTGTAGTTTGGAGAGAAGCGTGCGTATAAGTGACGAGTTCTATCTAATCACACATGCAATCTGTATTTATATTTAACGGCGGCACTACAGTGGTTAGTATGAAACTTCAATTTGCTGCGATATCAGCGTCATTACGTTATACCGGTTATACGAATCTTGACCGCTTGGCATAGTAGTGTCATTAAATTTCCAAGGGAAACACATTGTCCGAATAATAGAGGTATATATAGTCATAACAGTGATTCGTTGTCAGTGGTATAATAGAATAAGGAATTTATAAGTCTTGTCAAACATAAAGGAGGGGTATGTTCCGAAAATAGTGTGAATTTTTTCTCACGTAAGGAACATCGTAATTCATTAGTATACTAGATTCGTGGATGGGAAAGAAATAAAAAAAATCGAAACCATCCGTCAGTTTCAAGTAACGCGACGTAAATATGTCGTAAATCGATAATTAATATGAGAATCCGAACTGGCTATGCTCTGCGCTTGATAAAATATTCATTAGCTCCTGGCCGTTGTTTGTCTTTATTTTTATTTCTCTTTGGCACCAGGTTCCGTTCAGAGATCGTTCTTCTACCGCGAAGTTTGTACGATGAACCTGGTGGGAAATAATAAATAAGCGAACTATTGAAATAAGTATAATAGAAAGGAAGAGGACTACGTGGACATAGGTAGCTCCTTGGCATTTGAACTCTGAGAATTCTGGGCGAAAAGTCATATGACGTTGGTAGTAATGAGAAAACTTGTCATCTAATACGTTTACTTCGTTAGGAGAAAGTAAAATTCGCACGGGGCGTTTTTAATTCGAACAAACATCACTTTGGCGACTATGATGACAGTGAAAATGAAGGAGGAGTTTGAGGTGGATGGTATGAAAATAGGTAAAGTAACGTCAAGAAAAGTTTGGCCATTAATAACATCGCAAGAGACCAGGAATTGTCTTGGAAGAATTCGACTTCATGCTTTGAATCGATCTGGTCCACGTGCTGCATCAAAATCAAGATCATTCTTACGGGCTGCCCTCGAAAATCCTGCTGATCCTATCGACCGCCATGTAAGTTGAAGAATTGTAAAAATTTATATTAAGAAATTCGCCTTTGCCTCTTAAAAATGTTTTCTTTTTCTTTAAGCCGAACGAGACTTTCCATTGTGCCATAGGACCTATTCTGATAATAGCTCAAGTCTTCGGGCTGTTTCCGGTCATGGGAATAAGTTCCCCTTCGCCAAAGAATTTGGCATATTCAAGGAGATCGGCTCGCACCATCTACTCCTTGATAGTGATCATCTCTATTGCCGTAATGGCAGGGTTTTCGATATTGCACATGCTGAAGACTCTGAAAGCTGAAGCTTTTGAATTGAAAGGTGATAAAAGTCTATTACGATGCGTGCTTTGCTATAGTTTAGATCAGCATCCTGTTATATGAGCTTTTTTTATTTGATTTCTGCAAAATATAGATTAATCGTACACGCACGCTTTCACAGGCTGCTCCTAGATAAAGAGACAGCACTGATGGATAAGAATAATCTATAGTGAATAATGAGTCATATTATTAAGCTATACGAAGCGTACGTTATTACGCTTTTATTGCTATTACCCAGTATTAATTTTGTAAAATGTTTTCATCTAACGATTATAGGTGGAATTACATCGGCTACATCAGGTGCTGTTTTTTATGGGAACAGTCTAATAGGTGCCGTCATTTTTCTATGGCTGGCACCACACTGGGTGGTTTTACAACAGGATTGGCGAGCGATGGAAAGACTTGTTGACAGGTATATCAAATTATTAATTATCCTTTTCACTATTTTCCCTGCTTTGATAATTATGATTAATTCAAGTTACAGGCTGGGACGTCCGAAACTGCGTTGGAAGTTCAAAATAATAACAGGAATTGTTTTACTGCTTGCTTTGATTGAACACCTGACCAGCATTGTATCAAACACAATAGGATTTACATATGAGAAAACTGAAAACTCAACGATACAACATTTCTTTCACTTCTACTCGGCAACGTCTCATCCATTCATTCTCAGCAGCTGTAAGCAGAGCAATTGCCATTTTCCTACGACTAATTAAAACTATTGCAGATATAAGGTATGGAATGAAACATGCTCTGCATTTATTATTTTAGTGGATTACAGTATCACTCTTGGAATATTTCTATTTATAATCAGTAAATTCGCAACGTTCGTATGGAACTTTACTGACATATTCGTTATGCTGGTGCGTCAATGATTTTTCGTTATCAATATCTTATGTCTTTTCCAACAGACAAATTGTACAAGATTTTTTATAATGCTATTAGATATCGACAGGTCTGGCAGAACGGTACAAGACTCTTAACGAAAGTCTCATCAGTACTATTGGTTGTCATAAAACATTATCGGAATGGCAAGCCTTTCGCGAATATTATGCGAGCTTAAGCTTACTTGTGAAACAAGTGGATACCTATATATCACCAATAATATTATTATCTTTTGCCAATAACCTATATTTTATCTGTCTTCAACTACTCAACGGACTCTCGTGAGTGTATATTTCATATACAATGTATATTTGTGTATATATATATATATATATATATATATATATATATATATATATATATCTATACAGACTATTCAAAATGAGCAGTAAAGGGGAGTAAGACTATTGTTGTTTTATTGTTAACAAAAGTCCTACCGAAAATGGTCTACTAGGTAACCTGTACTTCTTTGGATCATTTGTATTTATGGTAACGAGAACTGTGACTGTCACTTTATTGGTAGCTAGGATTAACGATCAATCAAAGCTGGCATTACCAGTTCTGTACAATTGTCCAGCGTCCACCTATTGTAAGGAGGTAAGGAAAGTTCTTAAGGTATGCTGAGCCTTGTCTATCTATAAAGAGTATTCATTGTGTATATAGGCACAGAGACTTCAGCAGCAACTGTCCAGTGACGATATAGCTCTGACCGGATTTCGTTTCTTCTCGGTAACCAGAAACTTTATGTTGGCGGTTCGTATGTTTGTTGATATTGAGAAAATGTATTTTAGGATTGGTAAGAGTGTATAAACGTTAAATTTTCTTTTGACAGGTGGCTGGTGCTATCGCTACTTACGAATTGGTTTTACTGCAGTTCAACGTAGCTATGAAGAAATGATTAAGGAAAATATGAAGAAATGCTTAATAGATTTGGAAAAATAATGCATTTAATTGTCATGTTATAAATATTCGAGGAACTTTGACAGAAAGATCAATTCGTTTAGATTATTTAATTATCAATCCTGAATAAACGTCCTTTTAGTTTCCATGGAGATGCTTCGTTCGAGAAATTATGAGAATTTGGAGCACTGAAAAGTTATAAAATAAAAATACAAAGAACAGAGTAACATATTGGGATTTCGTTATGTAATTTTTCGATAATCTTTCTTTGCCAATACAGCGATTGTGTACCATTAGTTTCCGCTACTTTAGAATGTCCAGCTTGAAGGACTAAAACAAAAAGAATGTAAAATATTCTACGAGCGAGATTTGAATCTTTTAAAAAGTTAATTCCCAAAGAAATCTTTTCGATTGAAATCCAAAACGATATTGCAATACAAATAGACAATTACCATTAATCAGCTGACTGGTACTGACGCATATAGGCGCAGAAAATTTTCGTGCAAACTGATAATAACACATGTGCACACATTGAATAACTCTGATAAATTTTTGTGAATTTTGACGAAACTCGGTGTATATAAGTTTTTTGGGCCGCTGATTATGAATCTGAATCAAAAACTGGGAAATTCATAATGGCGAATTCGGATTGTTAACCCCCAAGTTAACTGGTTAATATATCAGCTACGTCGGCAAGCTTGATAACTTCTTAGGTACTATTCAATAAAAATAACAAAATATTTATCTAGAAAATAATGAAAATCTTTATCGCCTAACAGAGATACAGCGTGATGAAGAAGATAGAACGGTAATACTGGATATATAAAAGTGGAGATTTCGTGCTATAAATTATACGTTTCTTACTCACTGTACAATACGGCCTACACAGAGTCATAAGAAATACTAAATTAAATCTTAAGTGCTATGAAAAATTAAAAAGAACGGTAATCTACAGTGTGATAAATATTACTACAAATATAATAGGAATAGAGAAATCGAATTACAGAATAGAAGAGCATCGGTTTCTCCAAAACTGCAAATATTCTAATGTAACTGACAGTTAAGGACAGATTGAAGTAGAGCAAACAGAAAGCTCTCTTTTTATCCCATTTGCCTCTCTTTAACTCGCAGAACAAAAATTCGAGCTTTTTACTTCACCATGCAAGTATCGGTGATATTTATGGAGGCAGGATCAGTTTGTTGTACCGTATTAAACTGGACCAGTACCAATTCATAAGTGACAATCGTTCCAGCAATCTGTATAAAAAATTTCACAAAATACATTCTATCAATATTCGTACCGTTAATTTTGAGTTGAACAAAATAAAACAATTTTTTTCTTTCAATCGCAAATCTGCTGTTTACGAAATTACTTACTGTCAGAACGAGACTGCGCGTTATCGAGAAGAATTTCATACCGGTTATACTTATACTGTCAGTAGTGACCTGCGTCAAAAATCTTACCACCTGTAACAATAGTATTTCTTTTTTTATTTAAAAATAATTCATATTTTTGTACGTTCAAATGTTTATTACCTCAATCGAATAACTGCTATCGGGTACGCTGTAAAGGATCGGCGCTGGTAATAAGGACTCGTCATGTACAGAGGCAGCATACAAGGACACTGCAGCAGTCCTACCAATAAGAAATCCAAAGGAAAACCAGAAGTAGGCTGTTTGTATCGTGTCTCTCGTTGGACTGAGAAATGAAAAAGAAAAAGAAAGAAAAAATTACAGAAAATATTTCTACAAGGAAAATTTTTTTTAGTGTAACTCATCTGCCTGTAATACTTACACATACCTAAACGAATTGAGAAGCTGGATACAAATAAAGTATAAGTTACTGGCGAATGATAGCAAAACTATATACGATATGTGTCCATCGACTCTTCTTGTCAGGCTGGCCAATTTATTGTAATCGCTTCTAGCTTCGGACCACCATTTCGCCGGCATGGCCTTGAAAGAAAAGCGTCAATTTATTATTAGAAATTGTACGAAGTATAATGAATTAAAAAAATATGCCGACTGCTTCAGAAATAAAACAAAATTTTGTTCAACAACATCCTCTTATGCATTTATACAGAGATTCGTCTTATGGGTCATTTTATAGATCATCGTTACCTTCCCGCGAACCTCGTAAAGCCTCTTATTCAATTGTCGAAATTGATCCGCCAATGCAAAGCTCATAAGTACCAAAAATAAATCCATGAAATTCCAAGAGAAGGTACTAAGAGAATTTACAATCTGCACCAGTATGCTTTTCCAATGAGCGTAAGAGGTCGCTCCAAATACCTGTGGTAAGAGTAAAAGCTAATTATATGGATTTTAATTCATTTTAATGCCACGTTCGTATAACTTAATTAGCATTGCCATTTTTACCTGAGGAAATTGAGATTGAAAGTAAGTAGAAACGATGTCAGTGTCGCCACGTAATTTAGCGCATTTCAGGGCACTTTTATATCCAGCCAAAACGGACAGTATATGTTCGACTAGTGAATAAAAAAAAATTTTAATATTACACAGATTTTCATTTTTTTTTAATACTCACACAATGCCAAGGTCATCACGGTTGCTGTCATTAGTCGAAATTTAAATGCCAAACTGATTTTTGAAGTTCTCCTGTATCGAGATGACAATTCACGTTCGACTTCTTCCCAAGCCATACTTAAGCATGGCCAATGCTTGGCAAGCCGGAGGAATAATAACGAAGCGATACAGGTGCTTCCAAAGAAGACAATATTCGCTAAAAATTATTGTTGTGAAAAGTATGGTTATCGTTAACTTACACATTTTTTTTTTTTTATTATAATAATATACTTCTACAACGGCGTACTAGTTTTTGTCGAACTGATTCCAGTTACAGATAGTCTCAGCATACTGCAAATATACAATATTCCAGCACCAATTAATGATATGAACTGGTAAAGGATTCTTGGACTTCTCCAGCTGAATCTAAAATCCGGTTAACGTACTTTAAAATAGCGTTATTCAATTACTACCTTAATTGATAACTTACTTGAGGCACGATGCATCTTTGGAATACACTCCACTAACCGGTACCAAAGCGAAGCACTGTGCCAGTACCATAATCGGTTTTAGAGCCGAATACAAACTGTCTGTAGTCTTATTAAAATTTCCAGGTTGTATAATAGGCATTGTTACTGTTAAAAAAATGTATTGTTATCAATAAAAAATTTATCGATTCCAATTATAAATCGAACGATAATATCCATTGATATAAAATTTTTATCGTGACAGCAATAATCGGAACAAATTTTTCTTTTTAATTATACACACTTACTATTAAATGGAACATTGGTGTTTTTGTACAGATCTTTTCTCCCGAAAAATATATCGGCTTTGGACACTCTGAAAAAAATATTAACGCTGTATCAAATGGACTTGATGTACTCGGAATTCTATAACGACGAAATTCAAGACTGTATTCTTTTATTGTGCGTGAATAATCTCTAATAGTTGATACTGTGAATTAATTTTTGGCATGATAATAACTAACGCATATTTTGTATGATACGTGTATACGAGATATAACCGAGTCTCGTTCATATTCAATACAAATGAAAGAACGTGATTAATGGGGGCGAACACCAAAGTGTAAATAGAATATGCCCAGATAATTGTCGCAATTATTTCCACGGAAATCTCGGTGAAAATACGTAAACAGAAATTAGTAAATTTTTAATAGATAAGAATATGATACAATAAGTCATTTTTTTGGTTAAAAAGAAAAAGCGAAAATCT
>JARQTC010000628.1:28408-84368 GCA_030142495.1 Cephus runcator
TCTGCGAAACGTCCTGTAAAAAAATCTATGATAATTCACAAGAATAAAAATTAAACAGCCAATGGCAACAATTAATTTAAAAAAAAAAGAATGTTCATGTCGTTAATAAAAATAATATAAAGCTCAAGTAAACACTATTTCAACGGGATTCTCGGTGAAAATACGAAAATAGAAATTAGTACATTTTTAATGGGTAAATTTACCATACAATAAGTAATTTTCTTTGTTAAAAAGAAAAAGCGAAAATCTTCTGCGAAACGTCCTGTAAAAAAATCTATGATAATTCACAAGAATAAAAATTAAACAGCCAATGGCAACAATTAATTAAAAAAAAAAAAAAAGAATGTTCATGTCGTTAATAAAAATAATACAAAGCTCAAGTATACACTTGAGTGCAACGGATAAATAATTCACGTAATAAATACCATCTGACATGCGATAAACATACGAAAAAAAATTGCCTCGTGCAACCCTGAATGAAATGCCGAATAAACACGAGGAATTGCATGTATCTAGATCGAACGAGCAGGACCTACTTTCTTACGAAGCAGTACGTAGTGACGTGTTCCAAAAGTGCAAAAACTTACTCGATTTGAACGGACGGAATTTGAAAATCCTCGGCAGCGGCAACTTTCCAGGCGTGAGTAGGCATAACGCTATGCTTATTTCGACCACGAGAAGAATTCATATTCTGGATTCGTTCATGAGTCAATTTAATGAGCACCTTTCATACGTTGTTGGTAGGAAAGTCAAGAAAAGCATGAATAACTATTGCTGATTGATGGTAATAAAAAAAAAAAACGAAAAAGAAAAAGGTGTATTTATCGTGTTCGTAAATCCACGAGATTTGTCCGTTTTATGTATTATATATCCGAGTTATGAAAATTTATTAAAATCCTCAGGGCTCTAGATCCTGAAGTTCTGAGTGCGAAAACAGACTGCCGGCTGGTAGGATTGGTCGAGGGTGCTTTCCAACCAGCGATTAGTCTTGCCAACTCCTGGATGGCATGTAAATGACATGTGTGTCGAGCAACGAAGACGTCTGTGTACGTCAGCGGGGTTGTCTATGTATCAGATGTTCGTGACGAACTGTGTTCAACACTGTTCGACTCTTCTCCCTTGCTGTGCTTATGTACCCATCGCACTTGCAGGGGTGCTCAACCGATTTTAAAAAATAATCAAGGAGATCAAAAGGTAAATATAGATGTGTAAGCATGAAGGTTCACGTAATAGGAATACGATTACTCATTTAGATTCTTATCTGTGATATTTTTTTATAAAAATAAAAAAAATTATTATCAAAGGTATATATATATATATATGTATATATGTATATATGTAATTGATTCAACACTCGTACATTCATTATGCAGTAAAGACATGTGCATTGATAAGGACACTTATGACGTTCCTGCTTGGATTTTTTCACATTACGTGTACGAAGTAAATAAAATGAGGGTAAACATTTATCCATAATAAATTGATAATATATATGGTTAACGAGGAGAAGATGAGAATACACATTTTTTAAGCTTCTGTATTTTCTTGGAATTAAATAATCTAAATTTAAAAAGAAATATGTCAGGAGAGAATACGTGTCCTGTCAACGGGGTGATCAAACAGACCGTTCTTTTTCTCATGAATAATTGACTGTTCACGCCATGGAATATACTTGATACGTGCCAATAGCGTTGATAGCCATATTATCGATATTAAGTATGTACTATATGGATGTGGGCACATATGTGTTTCTACGTAACATGCGAATATTATATCGTATCAGGGTAATATTCTGACCTACCCAATATTATCCCTTTCCGAGTTTCCCGGACGACCGATAATCTTGTTTATGAGTGAAAATCTAGGTGATAATGGATTCTCAGGGACGAAGGGGAAGTGATTGAGTGAAAGAAGAAAAAAGTGGGCGCAGTTTTTCTGGAAACAGAATATAATACGACTGTGTCACCTTTTAGGCTAATTGCTCCAGTCGACAGAGAAAAATAATTGGGCTCTAAGTGCAGGTTGAAATTGAAAATCTACGCTAGCTCGATAATTTCCTGACCGTTATGAGAAAATGGTGAAAATTGCTTTCCATTGATTAAAGCTTCTTCCCGAAAGCTTTTAGTATGTTTGCACAGTGCGCTAAACATGATTCTTAGCTATCTGGAATAAAAAGCATCAAGAAATTATCGATCAATATGTTGCAGTAGTTTTTGTTTGAACTAAATTAAAAAAAGAAATGCATTCATTGCTAGTGAAAAGGATTCAGTGCTAGGTAGCGCTACGATTCAAGTTTTTCCGTCGAATTGTCAGATAAAAAATGTTCACCAATAACGCAACCACAATATTTCTAAAACGTGTCATATACGCTCTATAACCTCAACACTGAAATCATACTAGGACCAATCGAACATAAGTACATTTACTCCAATGATAATAAATTCATGCCACCTGGACATGGTGAGTTAATCTTTTTCATATTTATATGTCCTACCCGTTTAGTAAATACTAGACACTGTCCATAGACATGGGAAACATACCAGATAGACAGGTAGACATAAAAGACAGACACACAACCTACACAAAAGAACAGACCAGTATAAAGCATTGTATAGTGAACGTAAGATATGTTTATTTGTATTTATAGAGGAATTTAGATATAGTCATGTATTATGAAACAGTGTTCTCCACACGAACAGTGAACGATCGACACTCTTGTAGGTCATTGTGCAGCAATGAATAAGGCTGTAGGAAATTTATTCAGGAATTATTACGACCCATTTGAAAGACCAAATGTTCATTCGTACCAACTCTTTTCCTCAAATCCACATTGATATCTGACTACAGGCATAAAACCATAAAGTGAAACTAAACGCATTAATGTTAAGACTCATATATTCCATTTTTTATTAATCACATAAAACGCTCCTAATCGGAGTCGCAATGTCGCACAAAGGAGATACGTATAATATTGAAGTAAAGTCGAACAAGAAGTTTCGTATGGATAATTCTCTCCCTCTGGCTCGACGTAACACTGGTCCAAATTGACTAGAATGTCGGATGTACAAGATCACCGAGAATTTCTTAATAATCGGTGTCGCATATGAGATTCGGCCGTTTGTACCTGACGTTAGAAATATGACAATACAAATAATAAGATACGCCTTACTACGCGCATGGCTGATACACATACAGGTTCAAGTTCCCTCTTAAGAATCAGTAGACGAACAGATATCGATCGTCATTGATTAATCTAAATATTCTCCTGAAAGTAGTGCCTCAAATATAACTAGTCTTATCGTTACGTCTAATCTCGATGTAAAAAAAAGTCAGCATTCCCATTCGCTCTTAATAGTTAGGCGCGATTTTAGGCCATCATGAGACATCCCTTATCAGTTGTTACGTTAATATGTACATTTCACGTAGTACGCTGTATATAAATTATCTCAACGTATATGTCTTCCCTTCGACTCCTTCCTCCTACTCCCCTCGTATCCCGTATAAATTTCTAGTTTCATCACACTGCCCGACGAATATTTACGAATATTGTACATCTGTATTAATATACAAGTGTCCTTAACCTAATACAAAGACTCGTGAAGCCTCCCATGTACAATCAAAAGAATAAGTTCCTCGATACCGACCCCTCAAGAAATTCTTACCGGTCGTCTAGAAAAGTACATACCCGCAGAAAAGCTCTCGTGACTCCATAAATAAATTCTACGTCCCTATAGTACTCAAATAGTAATACTGTGCTGCCACTTGGACCTTGTACGCAACTGGGTCGATCTACCCGTCAAAGAGACGACTAATAGACAAAGTGTATCTTAACAGAGATCATCCCTTAGCAAAATATCATCGACAATAAGTGTTTCCACCAAGTATCATATCCTGCATGTATAGCACAGTTGTAGAGTTGGATCAGCATAAAAAATCTTCAGGCCAGCCGATGAAGATGATTCGCGTGTCCATGAGATCGGGGATCCATCTCGCATGTATTCTGGAGAGTTCAAATAAGGTCTCTTCCTCTTGACACTCTCATCCGGTACGCTGCGAGCTTGAAGGGTCCTCTTGACGCAATCCACTGGTGCTAGGTTGATCTGTAACCCATATATCAAATATCACAATACAATATGTACAATCGTAATAGTTTCCATTACAATGGATTATTTCATGTAATTCAGTACGTATGACAATACCTATATATATATACTTCAATGTTATACACTGAGTATTAAAATTGCACGAGGCCACATGTATTTATGTAATGCATATCACATGGGTAACTACTGTTGAATGGAATTGTTCATATTCCTCGGACTCGGAGGAACACATTCACCAAATATCATTAATACCACATGGCCTTGTACCTCGTCGTCAGACAATAGAATAATCGCCATTGTCCGGATTCGTACATAATAATTTGAAAAAAAGATGAAGTTACCGTGTTTGGTCTCGGTGGTAAGTGCCTCCAGTCGCGAAGGTAAGTCCGCAGTTCCGGTATCGGCGTGTTGTCCAAGGATGTCAGGCAGAGCATTTCTGCGTCCCGTTCTGCCGGTCGAGAGGAACTCCTTGGAGCCCTCGCCGTTGGTGTAGCTTCCTGGAGTGACAGCACCGGTCGAAGTTGTTGGAGTAGGAACAGAACCGGCATCCGTTCCGGAACCGCCGGAATTGACTTCCGGCTGCTTCTGCGAGAGCATCCTCACGACTGGAAAGAAATGGATCCCTTGACCATGCCGAAAGTGTGACGTAAATTCGCGAGCGCCGCTTCGCAGAGTCGAGAATCGTGAAGGAGTATCCGAAAAATGAGGGAAAAAGTAGGAAAAAAAGAAAAGCTACTCTGGTAAAGAAAAATGTATGGTACACGAAATATATTTTATTCCATCGCCCTAGGCTTACGCAGCATGCTCTTGTGAGTGGCAAATAAATACGTGGGATAAATATGAGAACGATTGGGAATTAGTTATTTGAAATAGGAATAATAACGAAGAAATAAACAAGTTAGCTAACTTCTTGACACAAGCTTATTGTTAGTAACATCGTTAGACGTAACTACGCAGGCGATTCTTCTTCAGGTATTTGTATTGGAATGTTATTATAACTTTTCGATGTTAATGGAATGCTGGTTATATCCCTCGTCAGCCGAGAGATAGGACTGTAGCTGTATGTGTATATTTTATAAACCCAAGCTGGTGGCCCAATGGTAAGAGTTATTTTTAATGCACTATACGTGTAAGCTACAGCGCGAAGTAATGTCGGCTCGCAGTACTACGTATGATACTAGAGAAGGCAAGACATCATTTTTTATTTAATTCAGATACTAGCCGCTATCGCATGTTAGATTAATTTTAAATTAAAGGTTAATTCAATAGTGACTGGTAAGCGTTGATCTTGTGATACGCAATGAGTTTTGCGCAGGTTGGATCGATGCAGTGTCAGCTGATTTTGGTTATAGCAAAGATAAATAAAGAAAACAACAGAAAGTAAAACGAATAAAGAGAGAGAGAGACTGATACTTAGAAAATGTTAAAGATTTAAAGGTGTTGGATAAAAACCCAAAAAAGATGCAAGAGCACGGTGAGTAAGTGGTACCTTGGGCGCGGACAAGCCGCTTCCGTCGGTCGCCCTTCCTGGGACGCCCGGAAACGGAAATGTCGACCTTCTGGACCTCGGCGACATCGCGTAAGTGTTTCTGCTGCTTCACCTGATCAAGAATCCTTAGAATCCTTTAGGGAATACAATGCTTACAAGGTCTACGCACTATCCTTACGTATAAGTAATAGTAAGAACAAAAAACTCAAAATAAAAACTTATCAAAATCGTTGTCATGTAATTAAATAATTCCTGAAAATCCTTATATTACCGACTGTAATTAGCAGTTAATTCATATTTTTCTATTTCGTATATTTAGCTCAGCGCATAAGTTTGATACAAGTAAATTTAGTTAGACGTCGGTCGAGGGCTGAACAATGCTTCGTGACTGTTAGACGATCCTCAGGTAGAGGCCTCTACTAGTATACACTGGCTATTTTTAGGAGGTCAGGTGGCCCTTCAGGTATCTTCATCGAGTAGAAGGACATGGTTCGAAGTCAGGTCGCAAAAAGATAAAACACGAGAAGTTCCCTCGACAAGTTCGTTAAAAGAATCCGACAAGATACAGGAGCACGAGATTCAGGATACAAGACGTGAAGGATAGTTGTATCGAGCGATCTCTGAAAAGGGGGATAATTGCACACCAAGGACTAAGCAATTATTAGGTAGGGGGTTGATGAAAGTAAATACAAGAACGTAATACAGTCACAGTAGAACATCAGTATCCCGGGTATATAAGTCCATTTGACTTTGGAAAGCCGCTATTAATAAAGCGACGAATAAGCCTCCATAAATTCACGTGGGTTTTGGTATAAGGACATGGAACTTTACACCAGTCTCTACCTTATTGCGTCTTTGTAGCTTGACGTCGATTTTAACGACGTACGCGTCATTACGTCGTCGAAGTTAACAAGTTCTATTCTGTAATGCATAATGACATAGCGTAATGACTTTAGATATATGTATTAGGGTTACTTAACAGACGCACCATCTGAAATGGTTCTACCATACCATAACAATTACATTACAGGCTAACTTCAGGTGATGCATTTGTAATGTATAACCTGGTCGGTTTCTCCTGGATCGCGACGTGTTACCGACAGTTCGGAGAAAAAATATTGGTTAAAATCAAATAAACGTTAAAGAATCAATGACCCTAGGGAATAATGAAAGCACATATTACTGTAACGAGCGAGGTAACAGGGTTATTGATTAGTTAACCAATGTTTTCGATATATCATTTCCTAACAGACGCAGCATTATGTTACCGACCGCAAACGGACGACCGTTACCGATTGAGAAAATGTCGTACACGCGACTGTAATAAAGATCGTAACAGAAAAAGTAATGCAATTGTATGTTTGGGATCGGTGAAGACGTGATGTTACTGAATATTTTTCAATATAAATTGAAGGAATGGATTTACCGTAACGAAGGAAGAAGAAAAGTAGTGTGAAAGTAAGAAAGAGAAGGAAGGATGAAAAGGTTTAGACGATGAAGGACGAGACATTGGCTGGGACGCGTGACGTATACACTAGTAAGAGATTAGACACTCACCATTGATAGGATCTTCAGCGATGCGGTATCAAAAGCCGCCGAGACAGGGTAGGGAGAACAACGTGTTATTTGTGGCTCGAATAAACATACGAACGAATCGTCGTCAATGCTTTCGTGAGGGATGAATCGATAGGTGTCGTGTGTTTAGGCCATCACGGCCAGGAGTACAACGGTACAAGTCGTTCATAACTCGGGAAGGCTGCCAAGTGTCTCGGCCATGGCGCACACTGCCGATTACGTTAGGTTACGTTACGCGGCACATGACATCACGTATGCCAACGAACAGCATTATTTCTATCTTTCGTGTGACGTCTGCTCGCAGTACTCGCGAAATATCGCGTACGGCGTGCTCGCCGAATGTTACCGAGCCGCACCGAACGTAGACGACGTGACTTTGCTTTGCAGTTACGTTCGGGTGTTTCCGCCAGGCGACGAATACGCCCGAGAATTCGAAGGACTCGTGCCAACGAGAATACTACTTCTCGCCTATATGAATTAAATTAGGTAGATTGCGGAATGTTACATTTCTTATTGACGAAGTATATTTATACATACTTGTTGTGCTTGATAAGTAATATTTAATAAAAGAAATTATTTAATGGTCATAATAATTGCGGGTAGATGACTATACATATAAGAAATGTTATGTACAAGAATTTGAATATTTGGAACTGGCATTTTCAGACGCTAGCAAATAATCAAACATGCTTATCATCGATACTAAGGTTAGAATAATTACGTATATTGATCTCGGAACATTTGTATTTACCAAGGTGTACTTAATCGCATAACAGCTTTTTACGTTTTTAAAAAGACGTCTTCACGATGTGTGTACCAACTAGGAAAACGTGCGCGCACTCGCATTGGCACAGTGAAATATTTCGTTAAGCCACTTATTATTCACATATTGCACTCCAAAGAAGTCCTGTATTGCAGTCTATTGACAATATGGAGACTACTTTCTTATCGCGTATCCTAAAAATGAATCCAATATAATTTTCTAAATAGGTTACTCAGGAAACGGTCGTGACTTTACATGTCCACATTAACGAAGAAACTTTCCCGATGACATATCCGTAGAAAGGTTCTTAATTGTCGTTTACCCAATGTATAAGAATCGCGATCCCCATTTAAAACAGCCGCAGGCCGATTTCGCAAAATTGTATTCCCAAAACGAAAGTGTCTGATTATTAATAACCATCAATCGTAAAACAGTGAAATTACTTCGAAATGATAAGTCTTAAACATTATATCACAAACTCCAAATACCGATCTGCAAAATTGACTGTAAATTTAATATAATAAATAACATGATCGATTTTAATTAATATTCGGAAATTTAAGGGCTATCAGGAATAACGAATCAAATATTTTTAGTTCAATACCATAGGATTTTTTAAATTATACAATACTTACCTGCATATATTTGCATAATGTCTGTATTTACATAATCAACTATCAGCTACAATTAATTGATATAAGTCTCATGATTCCGATGACGTTACTACAAGAAGGCCGCTTATGGCTGACATTGTTTCATGAATGAACAATGAACGGCACTTGCTTTTCACTCCAGACTCAAAGACTGTCACCAATAATGAATAGATTAGATTGATTCTTTGCAAGTAGTCGATTAATCAAATACTCATTTATATTAAAATATTCATATCGATAGGTATTTCTCGCTTTCGGAGAAATGTTTATTAGAAAGCACCGTATAAAAAAAATTTTTAATTTTACAAATATCCGTCATTTTTTATTTAGCATCGATACCTATTACAGTTGCAACGAGAACGTCGTTTAATCGTTAGTTTTAATTAGGCTTTGTGTGTTAATTAACGATCGAAAAAAAAAATGACTTCGATTACTCGTATACCGGTTTCGATCTTACAACATCTACCTTCCTAGCCTGATGACTGATGACACTTCACTAACGATACAGGGGGGTTCTGTGTAGTGCGAAACCTATTAAAAGCGCGTCGATGTGCTAGTATATTTTGCAATGCACTTTTCATTGCAACAGGAGAAACGCTTAGGTCGATGATCTACAGATCCATTCACAATGCTCACCAGCCCTCGAGGGATTCTCAATAACTCTTTCTCTACGATATTTTTTCTGTGTGTGTATCGATAGATTATTATTTTACCTTATACCATTTTTTTATATGCTTATCTTTCTTTGTTACTAAATTTATGCACTTTTTCATTGAATGCATCAGCGCGATACTGAAATTTGTTCAAAAATAATTTTACACGTTGCCATTGGTATTACGCGAATGACAGTGCTCGCACGTGAGTAATTTAAAAATTTTCTCGAGTCATGCTCCGTCATTCGTTTTCCAAAATTTCAAAATTTGGAGCGGATCAAATGACTACGAGAAAATAACATGCATTTCGTGTATGTGTGCGTAGGTGCTGGACATATTAAAAAATCATGATGGTGAGATTTTGAAATAAAAAAAAATTATTATCACTTACCTTGATACACGAAATAGCCTAATGGCTGTAAGTCAGTGCGAGTCTTTAATTATCAAATTTCATTTTAGAATTGTGAAATCATTTTTGGATTATTAAACAAGGACGATCTTAGACTTTGATAATTAATCATTATTACTTTCGGATGAACTTTGACCTCAGTTATAGGATTAGGGCGACGTATGGCAATCATTTCGTAATTGGGTAATCATATTCAATGTGTCCATCGTAAATGCAAATGTTACAGCACAGTATAAGCTGCAGTTCTTGTGTACAATGATAGATGACATGTAGATCCATGACATCGAGTGACGCGTTTCTTTATCAAAATTGAAACGAGGCTTAATCTGTATTTAATGAACTGACGAAACCCAAGCTGAATCATATAGAACCAACTTAAGAAAATTAACTATTCATCTTTACTAGAAAACCGCATATAGTAGTGAGTATACGGAAGCTATAAAAAAAATTTGCGAACCGCTAGATTTGTTTGACATATTCATCATAGTTTCGCATCATTAACAGAATCATCGTAACGAATCTGTTAACTCTTCTTCGCTCGGGAAATCCCATAAAGCCGCCGAATCATCGGGATGGGCATTGACTACGGTTCATGATCAAATCCGGTTTGACCAAGGTTCCACTTTTATGTCCTTTTGATCAATTTGGAAACGCCAATTCGGCACGAGAAAGTTCAATTTCTATATACTTTTATTTGCGTCTATATATGTATACATCTTTATTCATTCTTACGTACTGTTTACAATAGATCAGCACAATCTTCAGCTTATTATCTTACTATAAAACTGTATATGCATATATAAACATTTCAATGAACATTTGCGAGGACATTACCGATTAAGCGGCATTCACAACGGCACATTGAAATGTTAAGAAAAAAAAAAAAAAACTGAACCTTGGGAAACTTAACATTGAAGTTCTAAGCCGTCTTAACTACGTCTAACCATTTCTAAACCCATCTTAATTTCGGGTGCTTGGCAGTGTACAAATTTTGAAAAATTCGGTGTGAGCCTCGCTTTACGTTCCTCTGGTACACGTTATATATAAAAATGATATCAGGACTGTCCTCATAGAATACAAAACTCATAACTGTCATTAACAAATATACTTATACATTATCTTGGTACAGTGATATGTTGAGTTGTCAAAAATTTATTAAATAATCTTAAGTTTTTTATAAAAACGTTTGTTTAAATTTTCAACAATAGTTTAACCGTTATGAATCTTATGCAACTCAAAACGAACCACAGTGCTATTGGGTACGTCAGAATGTCAATGAACTTAGAATTAGTATCGATCATTAGCTTATCTGTCAAGGAAAAATTATGGCGGGATTTTTTAAAATACCGCAAATTCCTTAAAGGCAACAGTAGCTCGTAATTATCCTCACGGTAGTTGCGTGCGTGACGTTTCTGTTTTTCCTTCCTTTTTCTTTTTTCTTTAATTCAAACTGCGTACAACCAGCAGTGGGAGGGGAAGTCACCCCCCTTAAAATCCTGCTGCACGACGAAACGCCGAATGTCTGATGGACGTCGTTCGAGCCTTGGTCACTCGTTTGCCACACGCACGTTGAAATAGAAGTCGCGAACACTTTGACATGTCTGTCGATTAGTGTGTCTAGTCTATTGATCGTAAGGGCAATAAAAAATTGGTGGAATCGTGAATTTTGAAAATTTTCTCCTCGTAAAATATTAAATTTCGAAAATATTAGGTTGTACTACTTTTTTATATTTTTTTTTCCGCTACGGGGCATACTATTATTTTTGCATTGTGTAATAGTCGAGCAAACTTCATTTTGAAAATTTTCAATCATTTCGGAAAACCGTTTCCGAAATGATCCTCGTATTAGGGTGGATCGCGCTGTGCGCGATAAGTTTTTCGCAGGCTAGTAAAACCGTGGAAATTTTAACCCCGGGACTGAATACCATCAAGGAGGAAGAGATCCTGCGCGTCCTCGCGCAAAACAAAACCGAATCCTCGGAGAACTTCACTTTTGTGGAACTCGTCAGTAACTTGCAGAATCACACGGAATTGACGAAAAATGCTGCTGATCAGGAATGGAGAATCGATCCGCCCGAGATATCCTGGACTAATCCTTACTACGGTGAGTTCGATAGGAGTATATGATTTATTGGAATATAACAAATTTTAAATACCAATAAGAATTCGTATGGATCCCCAATTTCAATTGTTTCTCCATAAAACACCATACGTACGTTATATACGTGCAAATAGAATACACGTATACAGTGTTCCTCAACTGTATTCAAACACGTTCATTTCGCGACCTACTTCCTCATTCTGCGTGGCCCGCATTAAAAGTACAATATTGTTAAGTAATACCGAAATGACGAAAAAACAATTTACCGTAATTCCTCGAGATCGACGTGATAGTTATCGTAACGACGCTATTGTACATCCTGCCGGTTAAAAAAAATATATACAATACATAAAGATTCCGTCAATAAAATTACCACATCATAACAGTCGAACTATAGTCGCCGATTACTCAATTAACGTTTCCGTGTTATCCCCGACATCGGTTATACGTATACCAATTGACCGTTTCAAAAGTCAATCCTCAATACGAAGAAGAGAAAATAAAAAGTCGACCAAAAAAAAAGTTTCCCAGTCAGCCTGCGTACAACTAGAATATAATTCTTACACAATACGCGACAGCGTATACATTACACATACCATTATCCAAAAGACAAAAACCTTTTTTTATTTTATTCAGGTAATTTTTTTCTTCAGTTCATTCAGAAAATTCAGTATACCTGGTCAGACTGAAATACCCAACCTTCAACGCTTATGAAAGCATTTAGCCAAATACAGTGTCTATTATCATATTTCCAAAAAAAAAAGGTTTACCAATTACGTAATGCTGATTTAAATGGACTTTTTCTTTATATTCGCAAATTATAACTAGATATAACAAGGTTATTGGATACAGTGCTCATTGATTGGTTTAAGGTATAACTGATAGGTGGAAAATTGTAAGTATTAAATACCAGAAGAATCGGCAATGTCAATGTTACCAGTGATTTTGTACGAATCGCGTGGTTCGAAAAGTTGTCACATTAATCTAAGATTATAACTGGATTCTGCGAGTTGCGCAATCTTAAACGGATCTTTTATTATAGGCGTAACGATTAACACATAATGTCATGAGCTTATTATGCAAATTTATATGGCGAGCGTAGTACCTGTACACACCAGGCTAGATTAAGGTCAATCGCCATTAGTATTTCTTTTTTTCATGAATCCGCAGCCATTCGCGTCACATGCCACTGCATAGAAGGGCTGAGAGCATCGATGTGAACAGGGTGCAGTACAGCAGGACTACTTTCGATATTACGTCATGTAATCAACTTTTATTTTTCTCAACTCGCCTGTATGCGAACAAGCACGTCAAGGACACAGTCATTCGCTGTCGGTACTAGCAGCAAAAATGGTTTAGTAAAAAAAAAGAAAAAACATCAATTAGTGAATTGTGGAAGATTGCCTTGAAGATACAATTTAAAAGGTTCGCGTGGCATCAAATAGGTACGATTTATTATTACACCAAAGATTTAAAGGCTAGAGTGAAGAAATATTTCGAGGTTAAATTTGATTGGCCAAAATTGATTTAAAGATAGGTTAAGAATCATAATAATAGTTAAAGTAGAAAATCGGTACGCGAAGTTAAGAAACGTGACATTTACTTTTTGGTCTTTGACTTCACTGCAGTTAATACGTATACGCGGTAACGGTCCATAATCGGTATGAAAAAATTTTGAAGCAAACGTTACCGAACAGTCAAACTGTGTACTGTAATCCCACCATACCTATGTATATATAATCAGTACAGTAGTTGAGAAAAAAAGAACTTGCCTCTAAATGTAATTAGCTGACAAGTTTTGCACACTAAAACGAAATAATACTCGAGTCACGTGACTGGTTCTATAAACTTCGGTTGAATGATTTTTTTACATATCTATGAGTAGACGTGTAGTCGATAGTTTGAAAATTGGTGAAGCATACATATTCAGTTATTAATACGTATATGGTCAGTGCCATCTGTTCACTCAGAGCATATAGTGACTTCTAAACGTGATTTGCAGCTATGCATATAGTCGCGTGGGTAGTTTTACCTATTTCAGTCGAATCACTTGACAATATTTTTTTTGTATACTTTTTAATAGGTGAAGTTTGAAATTGGCTTAAACATACATACTTCCTATAAGAAGCTCTTCTGACTCAAGTATATACGCAAACAATACACTCGAGGGATATTGAAAATAAAGAAGATGAATTACGCATTTTGTACGGTACGTTGATACGTGAAATGTATAGTGTCTCCTATGATAAATAAATGGCACGATATTCAGCACGTTTCGTGCGCCTTGCTTCAAAGTGGACTCGCGGGAATATGCATCGTTGCAACATTGAGGCCTGAAGGAGTGAATAGCCGACAGGGTTCGTGAGCGAAACGAAAGTAAACAGTTTATGGGTGTTATACAACTGGTTTACCTAGCTACCAAAGACGGTAATGGTCGAAGGTCATCGTGGGCTGGGTCAATGAATCGAGACCTTGGTCGATTTGTTGGATCGAAGAAGGAAAAAAAAATGACTTCAGGCTATAACTTGTTTGATCATCGACAGCTCTGACAGATGATGTTTCTGGAGGGTGTTACTGCTAAAAACTAAAAGAAAAAAAGGTTGCACCGAGGAATTTGACTGATTTCGAAATCGACAATGACAACAGCCAATAGTTCTTGGGTTACTTAATACCTCCACGTGACTATTATCTTGTGTTTGCTATCCTGACGACAGCAACGCATTCCGTTCTTTCAATGAAATTTTCTCGATTCTATTTAGAAGACATATATACAAGAAACCGGCTGGAGACACGCGCTCCTGTGGACGAGCTACGCGACCGTCTAATACGTGGTTATAGACAGTTAAAATATATAGGCAAGTTTAGTACTCGCGATTGCGATTCCTATGTCGTACGTGTTACCAGGCGCGATTCCGCTGCGTTTCGCATTACCGTAACGCAAGGTGAAAGTGTAAGTAAACACGGAGTTCAATGCTGCCGTGAGGACACGACTTGAGTTTTATATTAGACATTGATTTTATTGAATTTTTTTTATATTTTGTTGAAAAAAAAAAATTTTTTTTCAACTTTTTTTTCCAGACTCAAACGGTTACCGTATTCTATTATTTCGCTTGCGCACATGTTACGGAAGTGCTGATTGATCTGTGGAGATTGTACGATTCAAATTGTTATGGTAAACTGCGTTATCTTCCGGTTTTTACGCAATATTTTGACATTGTATCTATTAGGGTGTTTTGAATGCACTCACGTGTTGCAATGGCTCTCGTGGGTCGTTCTTGAACTTATTCATTTTGTCACTTTCCACGAAAATTACCTTCACTTTTGATTGTATCCGTAATTGCGACATGGACGCTCAGGCATGTTTACCAACTGGTGGCGTTACTTCTGATATTACCGAAGAAAATTAATGGTCGGGATGTTTTTGAAAATTATAACTTACGCTCTTGTTCTTGTTTTCAGAAAACTTTCGGACGGAAATTGATCGCGAGACTCGACGGCTGCTACAGGTTGTACCAGCCTACGAACCCGGTGCTGGCTCAGTGAGTTCTGAGTGCAAAAGACAGTCGGACGTATTTCAGCGGGAACTTTCAAAATTCACATTGTGGGCTTTGAAGAGTGAGTGAATTTTGAAAATTCTTATCTTACGAATTCAAGGCAAGACTTTTGTAGGAGTTTCAGGAAAAGCACTCGAGGCTAATGGAGTAACAATATTAATGATTACTTTGTAATCATTACCATATGATCGAATGCAGGAAGGATGGGATTTTCGAATTTGCATAAAATATTTTTTTTTTACTTCAAGAACTTCGTAAGAGCCCTTGAGAGTAATAATTCAATATAAATATTAATTACGATAAAATTATCATAATGTTTTATAAGTATCAGAAACAATTACTTTCATGAGATTCGAGTAAATAACAAGGAACACGGCGTATGCAATAATGCGGGTAAGAGTACTAGACAGACGAAGGTTATATAGTTCTCATAAAATTAATGATGGTAAAATTAATTTTTTTTCCTTTGAAAAAAAAAAAAAAAATCTTTCCTCTCCATCTCGGTTCATCATAAAACATAAATAATTTTGAGATAAATTCTTTGAATCGTTATACGTCAAAATTAATATATTTTGCGTCTAATAAATGTGAAAGATTAAAAGCGTATTCATAATTGGCCAACACGTGGTCTCAGAGATAAGGCCCTTTACTTTGAGGTGTGTAACGATTTCTCTTATGAATGAAAAAAAAATATGGTCGTGCATTAATCAAAGGAATGAAAGATATTCTCGCACGCAAATATCCTCCAAAGTCACTAATAAAATGTCCCTCCGTCATTGATTCCCACTATTAGCAGTTTACGCAAATGGAAAAACGACACGTGACTAACCAAATGTATTAAAATCTTAAGATCGTCAAGCCCGGCAAAGAAACTGTCAATAAATTTTTATATCCGAATAAATCGAGTATCCTACGTGATCTTTCCTACGTCAGCGGAGGTAGACGAATAATTTTACTTATAAGATAAAAAATTGGCTGAAATTATAATTTATCTGTGCTCGATACAGCCAATCGATACATAGTTATATAAATTTTATTGATCTTCGAAAAATCATTGTTCACAGTGTACGATGCCACAGCCAAGATCCCTTCGGGTCTTCTCAATGGAAACGTCAATCAGCTGGGCGATTTCGACGAGTGCGTCGGGGTCAAAGGTAGCGATGGTATTCGAGGAAAATATTGCTTGGCTTATTTGCAATTGGACATCGATCGATCACGGCCTGATTTAGTTCACCTGCACAGACTTCTTCATTCCCACTACGCGTTTCGTAGTAACATGTCAGACGTAAGTTGCTCGTTACTAGTAGTTGAGAAATGAAAAAAAAAAGTTCAAATTACAAAATACATTAAATCAATAAGTAAGTCACGTAGCCAATTGCTGGTCGTAACGGTCATGACTCTTAGTTTTTACGGTATGTATATTAATTACAGGTAAAAGAAATTAATAGTCGAAATTTTTGTCTGATGACGCAAGTCTGACGTTTAAAGTGACTCCGTGGATCCCGTTGGTTATAATTTTGATTGTAAAAAATATTAAAGGATATCCATACCTACTATGTGAAGTAGGTCATAAAATGTACATTCTGAAATTATTTGCAAAAAAATATTTCCAAGTTATTTCTTTTATTTTGGGATTCTGCGTATACCAGGCGTGCTGCTATTTTTGACTTTCATCGATCTGATGAATATATTATAACCTAGAAGACAGTCGGACTCGTTTCTGAATCCCGACGAGCATCGTATCAGACAACAAAGGAGTCAAGAATTTATCAACATAATGATAAACGCGTATAGAATAAATAATCGGATTTGAGAACACAGTCTGATTTCGCCTTACAGTGTTGATTTGCAACTAATTTTTATTCTGCATGTGTCTCGTATTTGTCATTGCTGATTTTATCTCCGGGAATCACCCGTTTGCCAGTCATGGATTCTGGGCTTGACGGAAAATCATTTGAAAACAATAAAGTCATCGATTTTCTTAATGTCTATTTGGCATATACGCATACGACGCATTTTAGTCGTGTCGCGACTTTTTATAATAGGACGGTTAAAATTTTCGTATGCAACAAAAATGATAACTACGCAATCATTTTATTCGCAATTAAGAGGATTTTTCGTAGTAAACAAATCCTATATTTAAACGTGAGCAAATAAGAGTTAATAATAGAAATAGCGTCCACTTTAGGTTCTCTCTTGTGAGAAATGATTATTGGTTTTTTTTTGTCAACGATTAATTCAAGTGTAATACGAGTGACATTGATATAGGTAAAAAATTCTGTCTTTGACCCAATTTCTTTTATTAAACCATATTCGTTCGTGATCTGTTAGCCACTCTTTCTTTGTTAATGCAAAAAATAATATTAAAAAACAATTTACGATCGATACGCAATTTTATTATTATGTTGTATGAACACATGTAAATTTTATATGAAGAAACTATAAGGTCTGTCCCTGCTGCTTATATTATTCTCAAGGAAATCTTATTGTATGCTGTCAATGATTTTTTTACATGGTTAATAGATGAAACTTTTATTATAACGATTAACGACGATTAAAAACGTTTTAACAAAATCAATGACTCAGGACTGATATTAATCTTGGATTGTGCAATGAAAAATAATGTTCTTTTGATTAAAAAACATATCTAATCACTATTTTACATGTACTCTTACGTACATAACAATACGATTAGTATAATAAAATTATTTGCCTTCGGAGATCAATGATTTCTCCTAACAGTACCTTATTGGAGACCAATGACGTCAGGGTATTTCCGGAATCTATAAATTGGGAATAACGATCTCACGTGATTTGAAAGAATCTCCCATATTAGTTTTGGGTAGTACGTGACCGGCCCAACGTATCCATTGACTATTAATCTTTCCGTCATTAGCATAATTAAAAACTAATAATACAGACACTGAAAGTTGTCTGAACCATAGTGATGATTATTCAATGAATCGATCGATCAAAATGACCAATCATCATTCTCAAACTTTTCTCTAAAAATATCTAGAATTGCTAAATATTCAAATGCCGAGTAATAATATATGCACTTATTAATACGCGTATCTCCATTTGAATACGTACAATTTAATTCGGTAACACTGCTACGAATCTTATTAATAGAAAAGAGACTTACATTTTGGTGATGATCAATATATTTTTTGAAGTGGTTTTACAGACCGGGACGTGTTTACGAGGATTGCATAAAATTAAAATATCATGTATACGGATATCTGTAACGGTTTTTCGTATTTAAAAGTTCGGTAAATGAATATGAAATTAGTAGATAAAATCGTAATTTTATTGATATTCATGAAATTAACGGTTAATAAAAAAAGCGATTACCTATAATTATACAAGATTTAATAAAATAATAATAAATATTTCAATTATTCGTTTCCTCGTAAAGATAACCAAAAAACACATAAGAGCGGGCTAATAATGGGGCCCTTACTGATCCGTCGTACCTATCAGTGGATCAGTAACGATTGGCTACTAGATTGTTCTTATATGTTTGCTAGGATACGACAACGGCATCGCTTAACGTAATTTAATTTAGATAACTAAACATTTGGTTATTTGTTTCAGCCTGGACACCGCGTACCACGATTTAGCACCGTCAACTGGGCTATATGCACGCCTGCGGCCTGTTCACATCGCGACGTTGAAATTTCACTGAGACAAACCTTAGCCAAACACACAGCACAAACTGGATTGAAGATTACAGTTCAGGTAGACCAGGAGATGTGTCAGGTTAGAAGGATCGAGCCATTGCCAACGTCGACGATAATCGTTGGGTAATAATAAAACGTTGATTAAATTGCGTAGTTTGATAATGCAATAAATAATTTGTATAAATACTTACAGACTCCTTTTCGCCGGTGTGATAACGATGTCTATTGTCGCAGCTGTCTGTGATCATTATGCACTCAATAGCAATGAGATTCTACTGTCATTTTCACTCAAGAGAAATTTCAACAAGCTGATTTCATTCGAAAGGGCTGAAGGCGACATTGCCACTCTTCACGGAGTCAGAGCACTGAATGCCATGATGTTAATTGTCGCTCACAAATGCATGGCGCTGTTTTTCAATCCTTATATGAATAGGACTGACATGGCCGAGGTTTGTTACGACCTAAAACTTTGTTTCGCTCTTTTCTTCACTGGAGAACGTTGTTCAGTAATATTTCAATTTAATGAGTTACTTTGAAGATGAAGACAAAAGAGAAAAAACGTTAATGTTTCAGTACCTGGGTAAACCGTGGACCGTAATTGGAAGAGCAGCTAGTTTATATACGGATCCGTTTATCATGTTGTCTGGCCTGTTAACGACTTATTCGTTTGTCGGTAGACTTAACAAATATAATAAGCTTAATGTTCGTAATGAGTATCTATCAAGATTGCTCAGGTAAGTTAATGATAAATTCGTGTCGCGCGTGGAGTGGCTAATAATAATTATTTGAATTATTTGTAGACTGGTTCCGACCTTGGCAGCCCTTATACTGTTTTGTACATATATCATGCCGTTTATTGGGTCGGGTCCTCAATGGAATCTCGTTGTAACTCATCATGCTGACATATGCAAAAAAACATGGTGGAGAAATTTCTTATTCATTCATAACTACTTTGGATTTGAAAATATGGTAATTATCCGGACTCCCTTGAATTAGAAATTGACTTTTTTATGGGGGGAGATCGAAAGAGAATATTATTTTAACGCTTCTTTCAGTGTTTGACGCATACACATCACTTGGGTATCGATACTCAATTGTTCGCCTTATCGCCGTTGATGATAATCCTGTTGTGGAAGAAGCCTAAGATCGGTGCTGCCATACTTGGCGCTGTGGCGATAGCTTCTACTGTTTTACGTTATTACGTTACATATTTTAAGCGGTTGAACAATTACGTGTTCTTCGGTACTTCGTGAGTCACTATTTTTTGGTATTTTTTTAATTAAGGTATAATTACTCTAATGTATTTAATGACACGTCCTATATATTATTTAGGATAAGGCAGCTGTTCGATACGGCGAATTTATCGTACATCTTGCCAACGCACAGATTAACGGTTTATATTATGGGAATTTTAGTGGGATACTTGCTCAGAAATTGTCCAAAAGGTTACAAGCTTAACGGAGTAAGTATCAATAAGCAAATGATACATTAAGAGATTCACATGACTAAGATTAATTTCTAACAATTTGTTTTGCCTCTAATTACAGACTGTCATCAATATCGGATGGATAGTCAGCAGTTTGATGTTTATCGGTGCATTTATTGGTCCTGCCAAAATGGGTTCCATCGATTATATTTACAATCCAACCCACGCTGCAACGTACAATGCATTTGCGCCAATAGGCTGGTGCGCTTTATTTGCCTGGATGGCATTTTTGGCGCATACAGGAAATACCAATGGTAATACAAGATCATTGCAACAAAATGATAATTAAGAATGACACTGGCTTCAAATGACAACACATTTTTTATAATTTTATTATAGACTGGCTTACCAGATTATTTGCCTGGCGTGGATTTTTAGTATCGACGCGTCTGAGCTATGCTGTTTACTTGACGCAATTTCCGGTTTTCTTTTACAACGTCGGTCAGACGCGCAGTGCCGAGCACTATGAATTCTTTAGGATGCTGGTGAGTTACTGGCTTAAAATTTAAAAAATCTTAATATCTAACTTATACAAAATTTACATAACTGTTTAATTTTCATTTTGACAGTTTAACGTCAGGGAATTTCTCTGGATCATAATCACATCGGTGATATTAACGCTGCTTTTCGACACGCCGTTCCAGAACATCAAAAATTATTTTCTGAAGAAATCAAAGAACACGGCAGTCAAGTCCGATTAAACAGAAAGGGCTCTCTGAGTTCGCGCAAGGCTTAATAATGAAAAAAAAGGGCCTTAAATTTGTAAATAGTCTGTGAAATACCGTTGCTTGCCATCATATACAATGTATATGAGAGCCGAGAGCATATTTATAGAAAATTTCACCTTTTGCCTGTGTGCTCACTGTAAATAATCTTGTTTTTTCTTTATCTTGTTTATTCTATTTTCTTTTTTACATATGCAATGTTCGTAACGCCACAAAGATGCCTAACTAATCCCGCCTGGCTAGTTCTTATTATTTATTTCATTCAACTAGGTGAATAAACAAATAATACAGAATATGTTAGATTGCGGACAAGATGTAAGCATGAGAGATGAATAAATATGTTTTTACTGTTTTTATTTCCTTGCAGTGGGTTAACCTTTATTGGTACATATCCTCGCCATATAATTTCAGTTACGCACTTTGTGTATCCGAAGAGTACAATAGAGGAGTATCTCTATAAAAATATATACACATAGCCCTAATCTATACATAAGTACAGTCGGGTCTTTCAATAGTTCATCTCTGAATAGTCCGGACTCATCAATAACATGAAAATTTCCCATAGTTTGGCTACTGAATAGTCCGTTCACGTTCTCCCTTATGATTCCGTAGGAATGCAGATTATTGAAATGTTACCGGTTCCCAAGACTGAACTGCTAAGGGACACGACTGTACAACAGTCAACTCTCTGTATAATCGCAGGTTTGGTGCTGAAACGTAATTGTATAAAAAGTTCTCAACGCTCATGCACGCATGTGCGGCGTGCTACAGAAATTACATGTACTATCCCCAGGACTGCTTACTAGATGAAGAGTAGGTAGTTGATACCTCTACGAATACGGGAAAACGCGACTACAAGCAGCGTCCTTGCACAGAGAGTTGACTGTATAATGTGTAATATTTCATTACGCCGCAAATCAATATTTTTATGATACATAAAAGCAGTCGTAAACTTCAATCATTGAATCCGATTCGACAGGTTGTACCGGTTCAATAAAAGAAAACATGCATATATATATACATCGAATACATTTGTATGCATTGTATAATATATAGTATATATTTACTAGCGATCTTAAGGCTACATCTAATACGCACGACTATACGCATATGTTACTCACTTTCTTTCATTGTTTAACCACTTAACCGGGAATCACGTTTCCGAGACGTTCCGCTATCTGCGGCCCACAATTGTTTTGCACGTTTGGGAGACGTACGCGGCCAGCTTACGTTTTGTTTAAAAATTCTTTGTCGTTACAACGGTTTGGATCCGTATTACTGCCGATTGAATGCCAGGTTAAGTGGTTAACGCGGCCATAGAGAACGGTTGCGCCGAACTGAAAGCAAAAAAGGAACAAAAAAAAATATTATTAGGAATAAAGAAAAGACGCGAGTGCCAAGAAAATTAAATTCTACTAATAGATTACACATAGTGGTATAATGTTTATGTTAGGACTATACCTAATTTGAGTTTATCATTAATATTTTTATATATATAAGCATTCTTATATGACTGATACACTTTTTATTTGAAAGTAAATACTTTACTGTGGACATTGTGAAGAGTCGAATCGCTAATCGATTGGCAAATGAAAAAAAAATGACGGGAAAGAATATGACGTACTTGTTCTATTACACATAATTATTCTACACAGTTTATATGTAAATGCATTACCGGTACAAGTCCAATTATCATTACTCACAGCATGACGCAAGGATTTCTTAGTAGAACAATCCAATTGGTGATCAAATATTATTCTTATCAAATTATTTCTAATGCTTATTATATCAATATTTATGTATATCAATAGTGTTATATATGCGAGTCTGATTACCTCCCACTTAAAAGATCTGGCGTTCAAGAAAAGTCCCGATTGGATAGAATGGCAGGAGCCACCATGGACCAAACGTAAAGAGATAAACACATCCAGGATGAAATGATTTTTACCCACATGGAGGCCGAATTGGAGTTCAGTGAATTTATGTCGGAGTTTGGTCTATAAGAATAAATGAATGAATTAGTTTTATACACATAGAGAAAAATTGAACTTTGATTAACAATTGTCTTTATACTCACTTGTACCAATTGGTTAATGTCATCATCACATATAATGTCGCCAATGCAAACATGAAGTGGAAGAAACTCCAGTTGTAAGAAACTGCATCTTCTTCGTTATCCCAGACCTTTGACTCATTTCCACTCTCGGCATCGCCGTTACGACCTTCTACTGAAACATAATCTGATAATGTTCGAAAAAGTGTGCAATAACAGAAAAATGCATCAATCAATGAAAAATTATGGAAGCGATGTTATATGAAAAATTGTGAAACATAAGAGACTAGCAAAGGCAGGCACACACTAACTACGTTATAAAGATGAATAATTAACATTGTAATATAGGATTTTCTTATTAATGTTCTTCTAGACAATTTAGTCTAGTTCCATTTAATTCTTTTATGACAGTACAATGACGATGACGTGATGCTGTGTGGGTACGACAATGAATGATAATCGTCGAAGTTACTGAGTGCCTAGTAAATATTCTGTAATTAAATGCATATTTTTTGTGTGTGCATACCTTCGTTGTCGACAAGATTCTGGTCAGCCGGATTCTTGACTGCGTAAAAGAAAAGTTAAAAAGATATCCTCAGTTCAGTGTGAGTAGAAAGAATATATATTTTTAAGCTAGTTGTAATAGTGTTGTGTATTAGATTAGTAGAGCGAAGATAAATGGAATAGAAAAAAGTAAAAGAAAGTTAAAGTTAATACTTACCAGCTCCATTGTCCTTCGCCAGAACGTTATCGGTCATTGTAATCCTGGAGGATTTGGATGCTGTACGTAACGAACTGTACAAAACGCAACACATCCAAATTACCAATCCGATTACGCTTTCTTTATCAAACGAAGCAGTATTGGTGGTAGTAGTACTGTTGCCAGTTGTTATGCCAAGGAGTCCAGGATTACATTCGTGATCTGAAAGTTATTTATTTAATGCATCAGTTGCGTAATTTAGGATTGTGATAGACAGAGTTAAATAGAGGCCTGCAAAATACCTGGACTATTCGAAACTCCGCTCCAAGTAAGATATACCACATAAAGAGTGACAACGGAAGACTGTAGTAAACCACTACGTGGTTGGTATTCCTGAACACTTGGTAGAATCGATACTGCACTTGCAATAACGCAGAGAATCAGATTGAATGAAATGAAGAACTTGTTCAGGGCACAATCATTTGGCTGTAAAACAATATTTTTATGTGTAATGAGCGTTTCATATTACTGAAAACATTTTAATACCTACCAGTGTGAAGTAAACGTATAGCAATACGACCCCAGTAATAGCTAATGCATAGTTTAAAAATGTTGCTCCTAATAAGGCAGCATACCTAGAATAAAGGAAAATAACTATTCTGCTAACAAGTATGTTATTTATAATACTCACCAGCCCTTTGATTCAGTTTCTTCATAATTAGCAACCCAAGCATCAGCCCAGGAATGAGCGAAATCTACGATGAGTATCAATTGAATAATTATAAATAGAAAACCACCTATCATTCCAAAATACATCCAGGTAGGACCAAACGACCCTTCGGGAATGAAAAATGCTCCAATAATTCCACCAATAATTAACATGTATTTAATTGCCCAGAACCTGAAGACAAAATATCACATGTCTTTGTGTCTTAATAATTCATTCAGTACCATATTCAATGGTGGTAATTCTCACCCATTTTGTATAGGAGCACGTGGATCCTTGGAATTTCTAACACGAATCATCATCATAGACATTAAGAAAAAGAATAATGTCAGTATGAAGCAAATTCTGTAAACTGCCAAGTAACCAACTGCTGAATCACAATCGAACTTAAAAGTTGTGGGAACATAGTTATCATCTGATGTACAAAATGGAACCTGGATGTAAAATAAAGATGAATTGCATATTTTGTCCAGTAGAAGAATAAATACATATATTATTCTTCTCCTATACCTTCTTTAATGCGTTTTGAAGACCTGGTGCAAGCGTGATACAAGCTGCAATAGTGCCAAGTAGTAAGAGTAACGCATACATGATACGTGTACTTGTACTATTACGGCATGATGGACATTGTGAACAACAAAAACTGCAAGCTGCACTGCCACAAAGGCAGGCAAGCTGTAAGGAAAAAATATCAATTTATTATATACACAATCCTAAAGATTCTAAAAATAGTTATATAATTTCTATGCTCTTAGAATATGTCCTATATAATGAGGAGTGGGGAATGGTATGTGAAGAAAACAGATCAATAGTGTTAAACAGATGCCAAGAGTTCACACAGGTCAAGAGCTGAAGATATTAAATTTTGCTAAAAATTATTAAAGATTTCCAGTTATGTGAAAGCAAAATCGTACTCTGTTGTTCCAAAGTAAAAAAATGCATTATTTGCGTCGAATCGCTAAAAAAAAGCCGATGTTTATACAATAAAAGGATTGACCTCAAGATAAGATCATAATTAGATATGTATGTTCACTCATTGGATTTCGCTGCAAGCATGCAAACAATTGTCTTGAAAATAAAATAAAATTTTTCCATTTTATTTATCAAAAAATATTGCAATTAGTATAATATTCAAGCTAGTAAACAAAAGACTAAAAAAAACAACAAAGGTGCATGTACGGGAATTTTAACTTTATAACAAAAATGGCGACGGACATCCAAAATTACTTATCAAAAAATCAATAAAAATTAATGTCGAAATAAAATTCATACTTATTTATGTATTTAATTGTAACACAACATGTAAAAATTATATGTTAACTGTCATTGTCTAAATATAATCATGATTAATATCGGTAATTCCTCTGAATACACGCATTCAGCCTTTCTCCGAAATATTCGGGATGAAGTTCATAAATATACTTCAGATTCGGACAAGGATGGAATATATTCTTTGCGGTAGGTAATAAAAAATGGTCTAACCTGTGCAGATGAACAGACAATGCCCATGGTGATTGTTCACTTGTAAATTTCGCGAAAAAAATTATATCACCACTGTAGAGAAAGGTCTCAGTTTGTGACAAATGTTGAAATCCCAATGCAACAGCAAAAACAATGGCGTATTGACAGATAAGTGTGCACCTAACTTCTCGCAGTCAGCTGACTGGAATATAACTGGATAAAGGAATGTTTTCTACGCCGAGGAAATATTTTCACAGATTTCATTCCAATGGAACTTATAGGAAGACTGCCATTGGCTTTAATTGCACTGTAGCTTCATATAAACATTCCTTAATGCTTTGATGCACCAATCAGAGTATTTCATTACTAGAATATTTCTCCTACAAGAAATTCATTGGATTCATCGGAGTGATCATTTCATGGTCTCTTTGCGTCCTCGAAATTGGAGCAATGGAATATCCTATTTAGAATATAACCTTTTCAATTAAAAAAAATACTAGAATCTGAATTTCTGTCAGGATGCGAATCAAAATTGAATCGAAAATCAAGTAAAAAATTGTCAACAGAATCTCAGTCAAGGTTTAGTTCAGAAAAGAGGATCACTTATTAAAAATGATTCCACTAACACCAGGACTCAGACATTTAACAAGGAAGAGTTTAGCATTGTTACCTTTAGGAAATCATTATTCATGCCGTGAATTAAATACAGCAACTGTTTAGTAAGTACAGGCTGTTTGAGTCTTAATATAAATTACATAATTAACCTGAATTATTCAACAGTTCGACACCAGTGAAACTAGCCTATGTATCCTATGAATCAACGAAAGAAGAGAAGAATCACAGTAAGAGGCCCCCTATTCTGATAATGCATGGCCTATTTGGCTCTAAAAATAATTGGAATTCATTAGCTAAAGCCATTCATCAAAAAACTAATTGCAAGGTAACTACCGATACCTAAATTCACATTATCTGTATGGACCCAATTTTTGTACATTAAATTTTATTTAGTGTATATACAAAAGAAAATCATCATGGCTTAATTCATCGTTAAAGTTTTCTGTGCACATCTATAACATAATAAAAAACAAATCACAAAATCTAATAAATTATGATAAAGTTTGGTGATACATAATACAAACTTAACTAGGTAATAGCAATAGATGGCCGGAATCATGGAGATTCACCACATTCTCCAGAAGTCTCATATGCAGCCATGGCTGAAGATGTAGTGCATTTATTAAAGGATTTAGAAATTCCAAAGGCTGTCCTTGTGGGTCACAGCATGGGAGGTGGTACCATGATGTACACAGCTTTAAATAATCCAGAATTAGTTGAAAAATTGGTAGTTGTGGATTTTTCCCCAGTGGGTACCAGCCCTAGTTTACTGTCGATGACAAAGATCTTCCAGGCAATGAAGTCTGTATCGCTGGATGGAAATGTATCATTGTCCAAAGCAAGAAAAATGATTGATGAGCAACTGTCATCTTCTATACGATCACTACCCCTTAGACAAGTATGCCAAATGTTATTGACTATAAAACAGGATACAGATAAGCAACGAAAATTAATGATTTTTGTTTTAGTTTTTACTCACAAATCTCGTGGAAGCTGAGACTGGAAAGTACAAGTGGCGAATAAATCTTCCTGCACTGGAGAAAAATTTTGCCAAACAAATCGCGGTCTTTCCTAAGGTTAATGGCAAAAGATATGACGGTCCTACACTGTTTTTGGGTGGTGCTGACAGCGACTACATCCGAATCGAAGATCATGCGGCCATTGGAAAATTATTTCCGAATGCGAGATTTCATTATATAGCCGGTGCTGGACACTGGGTACATGCAGATAAACCCACGGAGTTTCTCAACATTTTGACAAGCTTCATCGACGAAAAACAGTGATAAGGATTATTTTAGGAAGTTAGCTGGGAGCGTCATAACGCTCTTTTAATTCTGTACATAGGCCCGTAAGTGGCAGAAAAAGAAAACTTTGAGGTCTCAGATCGGCAAAACCGAGATTAAACGGTCAGACGTATATATACATATATATTTCTTTTAAGTCCGTGTAGGTTATAACAAGAATTTCGCGCAATGGTGACGTGAAATACAAACAACTTTGCAACGTGTTCATCTTTGACTTGATTGAGTGCTGCTTGTGCGAGAGGCTCAATTTCATGACGGTAAGATCACAGATTAGAAGAGTTCGTGACCTAGGCCGCCATTGTAGGCATAGTCAGCTTTGTTGTGCATAACCAGACGATCGTCCACGAAGTAGAACGAATCCGATCGCGTTTCGAATGGATTTGCAATCATCTCGGATACTGGAAAATATATGAGATCATGGGGGACAACCAATTTTTCAATAAATCCTTGAATAATTGCTTACCAAGTTCCGCTGGTAGTGCTGGAAATTCATAGATGTGCTCGCAAGTATTCTTGCTGTTAGGTATACAAAATCCAAACTCAAAATCGAAAGTCTTGAGTAGTTTATCACGGAAAAAATGTCTTTCAATCATACGGAATTTGTTAACTGGTCTTGCACCAACCATAAATTCTACTGTGGCTCCAACTGTTTTTAGCTTCAAAAATTGTGGTGTAAATTGGTAGCGAACAAAACGACCAGTATTAGGATCCTCACAGCCTGATTCCTCATCGAGTTCTGGCTCTTGATTAGTATCACTTTCTATTTAAATGAAATTTTTAATTTTAGTCATACCAAAGCTCTTGGTTAAATGGCATTCTCTTGGTACATGTAATTCTATACTCACCAGTAGCAGGTGGTTTGGCAATCTCAAAGAGAACCATTCCAGTTTCAAGATCTCTTATTTGAAATCTTGTAAAGTCAATATCATAGATATTGGCCTCGGGTGAGCAGAGGTATTCTAGAAGAAAGGTAAAGATTAGTATACACCCATGAGAATGAAAACTTTTAAATTTTAAAATGTTGCTGCAAAAAAATTCTTACTATCTGTAATAGTAGGCAAACGAAGAACCATTTCAGGAGTAACCGGTTCATCATGAACTTCACTATTCCCATTATTTTCATGGCCGACAGAATTAAAGGGAACATTGGAACCCGTTTTATTTCTACCCACAGCACTCATATTTGCGCGGAAAAAATGTACCAGTTCTTTCTTGAGATCAGCTGTGAAAACGCAACTGGTGTTCAATAAAATGCAAATGGTCTATACGTCGGAGGGCAACTGATTGTCGCTGAAAATCGTGAAAACTCGAAGAAAATTAATCGACGAGCAATTAGCAAGTTTCTGTAGTTAAAACGCAAGCATCCTGGCACGTCACAACGAAGGTCGCCGGCCCGACGAACGTCGTGTCGATTGATTTTTTTTACATGACTCCACTTTTACAGAAGTCCCTCATTCTGCGAATGTCATTCTTCCGTTTGCACTTGGTCGCCCCTAGAACTCTAGGAAATTTGCAATAATCTTCTACGGACTTTATCCTTATTTCGATTATTATTATGACGTTCTCCGTGTCACACCCCACCCCGTAAAATTCTTTGATCACAACCAAGAACCAACGGTAGCAACAAACTGCGATAACATCCCTTTGCAAAATGACCTTAAGACACTTTCCATGAATGCGACCAGTTTTACCAGTGACGTACACATTGGTTTCAACATTGGTAATGGAGTTTCACCAGGTGGCAGCCATTTTAAAAACTATAGCGACAAACAAATATCGATAGGCTAACTGGATAATTAAAGAATTAATATCCGTTCACATTCTAGAAAATCTATAGAAGACAAAACCTAATCTATAAAGTAGATAATATTATTTTATAATGCTAAAACAAATTATAGAAAGTTTCTAAATCTTGTTTGTCGTACCCATAATGTCAATTCTTCATGACCGTTTAACGTTTAATTATTCTTGACAAGTAAAAATACTTCCTCTGCCTTTGACTGGCGTATGATTCAAAATATATGAAGGATATGAAGAAAAAATTGACAAAACTGTTTCAGTTGGCAATGAAAGTTTCCCCAAGACGTGTTGGACTAGAATTCATAACGGTATGAATTCTCAAGAGTAGCAGATGGGTTGAATCGTCAGGCCTAACGGGGTCTCGGTTCCGGACAATGAGCGGACCAAGACGCTGTCAGTCACGAAAACACATGAAAGTAGTTACGATTCAGAGCTCTGAGTAAGAAGTCACGTTCCTCTTTGCCTATTTCGGAATCGCGCCCATAACGGGTCAACCTTTGTAATAATAATGCTGTCTACTGGCAACCAAAAGGCATTGAAATCGGCAAGAAGGTAAAAACAATTTCGTGATTATGGCTGATTATCGACGACGGGAGTGTTCTGAGCCATATCAAGAACTGGACGGCGTGTTCCATGGCTCAGATTTGAATACCACCGCCCAAAATGGAATTAGAAGATGCGATAATAATACTGTCAATGTTGAACCACCTATGGAACTTTCATCCGTCGCGGTGATACCGGATGGTATGTTCTCTATTGTCATAATTTAAAGTAGCACAAATTAAATGTTTATGGCGGATTTCTGGAAATTCAAAGTAGGGCGCCAAATGTATTATTGTGGGATTTTACATTTTGCATGAATTTTTGAATTTCATGGGGATGCGTTTGATGAGTCGATTATTTTTATGGTATCATTTTTATTTTCAGATACGTTTACTGTTGGACAGGCTGTGAACGCTTTGGGTTTTGGAAAGTTTCAGGTGAAGCTTTCTTTATTCACGGGATTATGTTGGATGGCGGATAGTATGGAAATGACTATACTTAGTATTTTAAGTCCAACACTTCATTGCGATTGGGGTATCACTCGGTATCAACAAGCTTTAACTACTACGGTACATAATTTGGAAATATGGTAAAGTTTTTGTACTATAGGGAAAATGTGAATTTTGAAAAATGAATTTGTTTCAGGTTGTTTTTCTAGGGATGATGTTAAGTTCGACTTTTTGGGGAAATCTGAGTGACCGGTATGGCCGCAAACAAGCTTTAACATTGTGTGCAGTTTTACTCTTTTACTATGGTTTTTTGAGTTCGTTTGCGCCAAATTTCCTTTGGATTCTTTTGCTGCGAGGTCTGGTCGGTTTTGCGATTGGCTGCGTACCGCAATCGTGCGTTTAAAAATTGTTTTCACTGTACACTCATTTTTTGCGTCTTGTCAACGTTTTGTTTTGTCTCTTGCAGCGTCACACTGTACGCAGAATTTCTTCCTACTAAGCAAAGAGCTAAATGTGTCGTTCTGCTTGATGTAAGTTGCGCAAATAATTTTGCCTGTTTTAAAAACAGCATAGAACATTTTTTTGCATTTTTCAGTGTTTCTGGGCATTGGGAGCGTGTTTTGAAGTAGCTCTGGCTTTAGCTGTAATGCCAACACTAGGATGGCGATGGCTTTTGGCCTTTTCCACAGTACCATTATTTTTATTTGCTTTAATCACACCAGTGAGTTTCTGCACCATTATCTTTTTTTTTTGCAAATCCTTTCTCGTCGCTTATTTCATTCACTTACTAAGGCGACAACAAATTGCAACGCACTCAATATTTCCTTTAATTAGTGGCTTCCCGAATCAGCCATGTTCGATATGGCAGCAGGACGCACTGACAGAGCATTTACAACTTTAGAAAGAGTCGCAAGAGAAAATGGGAAACCGATGCCCTTAGGAAGACTCGTTCTAGACCGATTTTATCCAACGAGTAGAGGAAGATTACGTGATTTACTTAGCACAGAAATGCGCCGAACATCAGCGTTACTATGGCTCGTTTGGTAAGATATCAATATACATTTTACAAATATCAAACTATTATCAGTTATCAAATCATTGAAATCTTATAGGATGACCAGTGCCTTTTGTTATTACGGCGTCGTCCTCATGACTACAGAACTATTTGATACCTCAACAGAACAATGTGCAGGATGGTCAGATGCCCGGTTACCAGAAACAGATTGTCAGTTCAATTGTCGTCTGGGACGAAGCGATTACATGGATTTATTATGGACAACACTGGCCGAGTTTCCTGGGATATTTTCCACGATTTTCGCAATAGAGAAGATCGGTCAGAAACGTACCATGGCCTGTCAGCTTGTGATGTTCGCTGCGACTGTCTGTGTACTAGGAAGAGCCTGTGTCCTGAGCAGGACAGTCTTAACAATAGGAATCTTTCTAGCACGTGGTCTTATTGCTGGAGTCTTTCAAGCTGCTTATGTTTACACGCCGGAAGTTTATCCAACGCACTTGCGTAGCGTGGGTATCGGTGCTTGTAGCGCTATGGCGCGATTAGGTGCGATGCTTACACCTTATGTCGCACAAGTTTTATTACAGTGGTCCATTGCAACTGCGATGGGTACTTATGCAGCTGCTGCACTGTGTGCTGCTGTGGCTACCTTAGCTTTGCCAGTCGAAATAAAGGGTCAGGAACTGAATGGTGCTACTAGACCTACCAGGTGAAGTTCTTTTCTTTGTTTTGTTTTTGTGCATAGCAAACAGTCAAGATTTATACAAAGAAATACGTCAAGATGTATCCGTCCAAATCACTCTTGGAGTATGAGTTCTACAACAGAATTGGTACTTATTTTTTAGAAATTACATTCGTTGTATAGAATCGTTATGAGTTAATATATTTTAATAAACGATATATTTAAAGTTACATTTAAACAATTTTTTTATGATCGAATACTTTAATACATTTATAATGACAGTATTAGCATACAAAAAAAACAAATGTATTCCAATGTGCATTAGAGAACTGGTAATGTATATATACAAGCATTTGTCCATATTGCCGCCGAAAGAGAGGGACCAGATTGATAAAATTATTCCAAGGTTTACTGAGGTAGTACAGTCGAATCCCACTTACTGAACCTCCACTTATTATCTTGTCAAGTTCGCCGTGCAACATTGAGTTTCTGAATTTTATTGTTTTTTTAAGAAAAATGTAAAAAGAAATTTCGTTGTGAAGATGGCCCCACAATATTCTATTCGAGATTGTTCGAGACCATTTACTTTCTAAGGAAGCTTAATCGACACGTAATTTTTCGTGGTCATAAATAAACAAAGTAAATTATTTCGATGTGCATCGTTTCACTACATAATAACAAAAACCGTTTCGCCGACTATAGAACGTTGTCAAACACGATTGTCATAAGTCGTGTTTACAAGCCAATCAGAACTATTCTTTTTCGGTTTTTCGGTGTTGCGATTGGCTCGTTGAAACGCCTCACTATTTGACCAATTAACCAAAGGAGTGAAGACTCTTTTCGCCGTTCAATATGTGAATTCACCCGGTCTGGAGTAGATCAAAATGCAGGATTCAACTGCACATTTGTGCAGTGTGTAAATCGATAATCTACTTGTGGTAAATTGTGCTTGGATAGATTTAAGATATTTCGTGTAAAACTTCGTATGATAATAGTGACAGAATAATATTGGGCAATATGACGGGACGAGATCATAGTAAGACAAAACTGTCCAAAGGAATTTTGGAAATGAAGGTATGGAAATAGATGGAGGTTAACTCACTGCAAAAAAACTATACATGTTTCTGGTTTTTTGGCAGTTTATGAAGAGAACTAAAGAGAAAGTGGAAAAACAACAATTTCAAGAAGAGGGAGAAGAATATTTTGAGAACTTGTTGACAACTCGTATGAAATCAGAAAAGTAGGTTTTTATTATCATTCTGTTTCTCCATGTATTGCAAAACTTTGTTTATGTTTTAGGGATAAATTTATAATAGAACCAAGCTTCACATACTGCGAAAAGTTAATCGATGGTCGGCTGAGCTTTCAAGGTATGAATCCAGATATTGAAAGATTAATGGAAATTGAAAATGAAAGCAAACGAGTGATGCTTGAGAAGGAAAAGGAGACAGATATTTCTGATGAGCAAATGGCAAGACATATATCTCGTGGTGTTAATCCGTTATCGCGATATCGTAGAGGGAAAAAGTATATAAGAAGAGTACAGGTCGAAGATGAAGAACCTATACAAAAAAAACCAAAATTTTTAAAACCTGTTGATTAATTCATATGTTCATAATAAAAAATCTATTTTATACAATCATACTCTTCATTTACTATCGTTCTCCCGTTCATTTACCTTACTTATGTAAAAAATGTCATTTGCATCTAATCTAGTTATTTAAATATAACAAACAAAAACATTGCGTAATGTCCAGGTAACTTGCCGTGCTAGAGAAACTGGTGATAAAAATGCCCAAATCTGCGCACCTACCATAGTGTTTTACCTTGCCTATATCTTGACTTGTGTCATGGAATAGTTTCATGAGAAGGCGGCTTAAAGCTTGTACAACAAGACGGGGAAGCCTATGCAGGGCGCGTGGCTTGTGCAGGAAGTGGGGCTTCTTTCGCGCATCTAACGCGTTTTCCTAGAGGAAAATGGCTACCAGCTGTCACTCGTGGGGGAAGCGCAATTGCTAAAGTGCAAGAAAGGTAGTTAAGCGTCTCTACAAGGAACCGACGAAGACAGCCGTGGGAGCGCGGCCGGGTGATCGAGAAATCTCGGGTGAACACGACGCGGAGTGACCGAGTGTATATCGGGCGACCAGTGCCGCAGTGCCATGAAACCCAAGTTTATTACACTGTTTACAGACACTCGTCCACACTGTATAAGTGACTACTAGCTGAGTCTACTGCTTCTGATACTTCGAATTTCACCGGCTCGTCGGACCCGTCTGACTCTCGACGCTCCTTTACCCTTGGGACGGTTCGCCGGAAGGTGAGGCACACCGTTCCAATATTCATGTTTGTCGAGAAAACTTTTGTCTTATCAATCGGACCGATACCTTGATCCATGCTAACTGACGACTCTTAAGATTAATGGATTAGATCTTTATTTCTAAGAAGTGACGAGAACGTTTTAAGATTATAGATATGCCTTATTTCTTTTTTGTAATTTTTATTTGGTAATTATTCAATGTAAGTAAATATGTTTCATAAGGATAAGAATTTTTGTGAATTTGAGTAAATTTAGATAATCTTAAAAATCTGTTGCAATATCACTGTTATGATTAAAATTAAGTATACTGTGTACTATTCCACTATTTTTTATATCGACATGATGTTACTCTTTACAAGACTGCTTCGTGTGCATTTTCAGAAGTGCAGTATGGGTTCGAGTCAACAGTTTTCTCTAAGGTGGAACAATTATTTGAAACACATAACATGTGCTTTTGACACTTTGCGCACAGACGAGGATCTTGTTGATGTAACCCTCAGCTGTGAGGGAAAGAGGATTAGAGCACACAAGATGCTCTTATCTGCTTGTAGCACATATTTTAGGGATCTGTTCAAGGTATTTCCTTAGTCTTTCCATATAGTGGCTAATGAATGTTTAGCAAATTCTAATATATACAATGTAATCTGATTTAGGAAAATCCTTGCCAGCATCCAGTCATCATATTCCGAAATGTTAAATTTGACGACCTAGCTGCGTTGGTCGACTTTATGTATCAAGGCGAGGTTAATGTAGTACAGGAACAGCTTGCCAGCTTTTTAACGACAGCAGAACTTTTAGCAGTTCAAGGATTAACAGATGGAACTGGCAAAGACAGCGATAGTCTTGTCGAGGTATGTAACTTGTATTCAAGGTATTAGCACAATTAAAAAAATTAATTTAAATAATATCCTTTGAACTATAAGTTGTTAATCGAATGAGAATAAATGCTTTTTTTTCAGGAGGATGATATTCCCAACGAGCCTGAGGTGCAGCTGCAGAATACGTCATCGCAATTGTCAGGAAATCAGAGCACAAAGTCTCCCGCATCTCCCACACAATTTCATTCCGTCGAATTGCAGCCGGATACTCCGCCAAACAAGAGGCGAAAATGTCGGGAGAGTTCAAGTGGTCATTCAGAAAAAAACACGACGAATTCATCCTCAAAGGAAAGTGACAGTAAAACGGACGGTCAAAACATACCGGGTTCCGACCCAGTTGAAATCATCCCACTAATGCCTAATCTCAAACTTGAGATGCCTGAATACCTTGAACAGGACGGCAGCAGTTGCAGTTACGAGGAACAAAGCACTGGGGAAAGCTCTACCAATCGAATTGGAGTTGACGAGAAATCATCTAACACACCAGACCACGAACAAAAACCTGACATTAGTCAGACATTCTACTCAGCTAATCAGTCAGCCTCGGACACCTCTCATGATGTCAAACATCAGGACATAGGTAAGCTCTCTTGTACTAAGATATTTTTTTTATTTTCGTTGCAGTGTTTCAAAAATGCAATACACCAAGAATATGCTTTATAATCATCATGTTCTTTGAAGGTCACCTACTGTCAAAACCAAGTACGTCAGGCGAGAGATTAACGCAGGACGCTATACAGGGTGAGTGTACAAACCAGCTGATATAATTTTAAACACCGTAGTTCAGGTTGTTGATTGTTGTCGATGCCGTATCCTAAGAAATTTGAAAAACCCGAAAACCTCCTGGAAACTTTTTCTTTTTTTTCACACATTACAATGCATCGTTACGTTGTGTTTACTATTTTTATAATATCGACAAGAATATTATCCAATCCCTTTATCAAATAACATTTGATCGCGTCATTGAGAACAACAAATATTGAAGACAGAAGTAAAGGGAGTATGGCTCGACGGCACTCAAAGTTTTGTATCCGTCGATGCCTTGTATTAAAAAAAAAACATTTATTGCTTAAACGATCGTTCACAAAAAAAAAAGAGATAAAATTAGAGAATCTAAAAATTCTTTAGAAACCTTGTGCATCGGGGGTACAAAAGATCTGTACTTAAAAATGATGCGTCAATAGTAAGGAACGCTAATGATTCCTCGTTATTGACTTAATTAACTCCGAGGGGGTAGTTAGCAATGATATTACCAATTAATCAAAAGTCGTATCTACAATAACGGCTTAGTAGCCTTTGCAGCTTTTGCATTACTGATACACGCATTTCATAAAAAGTTGTACAAGACTTCTTGGGTTAAGGCGGAGTCAGCATTATGCCTTGGCTTATATCGGTGTAAGTTAATAAGCACAATAATTACTACAACTTATTAACTGCAAATGAGAAGCTATTACATATATCGCTGACTCAAGAACACACAGGTTTTCAACTCCAGGAAACATCCCTTGTGTAACTCTCTGTCACTTTGCGAATCTGACCGATCATTTGTTTTCGCTTTTCTCCAATCTTCTATTTTTTTTTTTAATTCCATAATCTTTATTTCTCATCTCTTTCTCAACTTTTCTGCCTCTCTGTCTCTATCTCTATTTTTCTTTCCTCCTAAGATCCTCACCTATAACAGATCAATTGTTTTTGCTTTCGTTACCAGAAGTGTCGTCTGTCGCTCTCTTATCACATTTATTATCACGGTCAGCTTCGCAAATTGCGTGTACATAGAAACGACGAATATGAAAGGGAAAAAAAAATGGTGAACGCAACGAGGCGATTTTCACTCCCTGAAAGAAAGAAAGAAAAAAAAAAAGAAAAAAATTTCTTTCAAACCTTCTGCTCCCTCCACCCTCTTCTCACCATGATCCATAACTTTCCCTACTTTTATTCATCCATCAACAATATCATTGGACTCTGTCAACTGTCCTAAGATGCCTTCTTAGTGTAAAGCGTGCATGGATTTCTGAATGTAATCGTGTGGTACAGGCACTCGGGTGTAGGTTGAGCTGTAGATAATTAGTAAGCATTGCCAAGTGCTGTATGTGTGCCGACAATCAGCAATGTTCCTTTAATAACTTGGACGGAGCCACCCATTATGTTCTACTACTCGTACGCACTAACAGAGCACTGCCTCAGGAGGCTCCTGAAAATTTTAACGAGAGGATCGATCAACACGTCCTCTCGTTTATGCGGGAGGGAATACTTCTTTTAATATTCATCATTGTTATTATTATTTTCTTATCCTTCAAAAACATTCTCTCGGGAGGTACAAGTCTTTTCTTAAGGAGAGCAAGAGAGCGAGCGAACCTATTGAAAAACGAACATGATTTTACGACAACGAACGGAAAAATGGAAACTCGTATTACCTTTTGTGCAGATGAGACAAACGAGGGAAACTACGTCGTATGTTTTTCTCGGTTATTCCTATCTGGAAGTTTCACGTCTACCGACTATTGCAGCGGGCGTGGAAACTTTGTTTTTGAATTTTTTGTTGTTAAAAAAGAATTGGTACGGTCACAGAGACTCGACGAAAGAGTATCGAAGATTAAAGTAAAATCAAGGGAACAAAAAATCGTATGGGATTTTGATAATGAAAAAAATAAAATAAATTTTCACGAAAGTACCGAGATTTCGTTTTTCTATATCATTACATACATATACAAACTAATAATGCAAAGACTCTGTAGTGGTGGTGGTGATGGTGACAGTGGCATGTTTTAAGCGATCTCTGGTGTACTTTCCAACCAACTTTTTCTCTCATCATGCTATCACGAGGTTCTTTCTTTCGACTGTAATCGGGTATCATTGATATAAAATGTTCCTAGGTAAGTAATTGATAAGAACAAAAAAAAGACGAAGAGTATTAAAAAAAAGAGAGAGAGAGAGAGAGGAGACACATCCAATACGGAGACCGAGGCATATCCGGTAGAGAAACGTGCATATAAATAAATATGGTCGACGTTGCGGAATCAAAACCAAATTGTGAACCGGCGAGCCGTGCGCAATAAAAAAAAAAATTAAAGACACGAGAACCGATTACAATAACAAAACACAAGAGTGCAGAGGGAAAATAATCGTCGTAGACAAAAGTTACGTAATTTAATTGTAAAAAGAACCTCTTAGATTTTCTTGTTTGATCGATCGTTCAAATAAACTATTATCAGTTCTTCCAAACGTATCGCGCGTAACAGCGAGATCCCATCGAGGGTTGTAACAATGAGAATTAAAGAAAAAAAAAAGAATTTCCCTTCGCGACGGAAGCGAGGTCGAGTATCGGTTCTGCCGAGTGACCGAGTAGCAGGCCGAGATAAATAGCGAGAGCAGCATCCTTTACGGAATAAAAAAAGGATCGAGGGAGATGAGGAGGGAAAAAAGTCGAAATTTAAATTAAACAAAATTTATACCTATTAAAATTTAGATGTCTGGTTGCCAGAAGGGTCGGAAGGGCACAGTGAGAGAGAGATTACGGAAGAGTGTACCTGTGTGTATAGGGGGAGCACATTGAACTAGCACCTGGCAATGCTACATTGTGGGTATTGGATCGCTGACACTAGACTGGCTTACGGCTACGGGTTGGTGCTGGGAATTGGATACACAAAAAAAAAAAATAAAATATAAAGTACAAAAAAATAAATATACGTATCTCTGTCAATATATGTCTGTGTTTCAAGGATTGAACAGAATGACAAAAAAAAAAGCAAGCAAGTAAAAGTTCTTTTTTCGATTAAAAAAAAAAAATTTACAAAAAAATATGTATATCTATATATTAAAAAAAAAAATACAACACAACACAGTTACTAATGGTTGCCTGCATGTGCACATAAGAACTTCTAAGAGATTATCACTAACCGACGATTTGGCCAATTTTCTCCAGGAGGGATTACGTACGTATCTGGTCAGCCGCATAGCCTCAGCAAAGCAAACGGTCACGGGAAAGTATGTGTACACTGCAAGCGGCTCGGCGTGCTCACTTCACGTGGAAAGCTCAGGCAGACGCGCTTCAAATGTTGGCTCTGCAATGCCTGCCTCTGCCGATGGCCGTGTTTCGCGGAGTTTCACGAAATGCGCGCCATTCCGCACATCCCGCCTCCCTAACACCAACCTGAGACCAACCCCTTGGACAATATCTGTAAATCACATTCCAATTTTTATCTTCATTTCATTGACTATCACACGAATCATTTTGTTTTTGTTTCACACTCCTTGTACTAGATTTTTCGTGTTTTCTCTCACGTACACAGCATTCCTGTTCCACCTCCTCCTCCACTATGTAAAGCGTCGACTCAATACCCACAAGAAAAAAAAGAGCCCGCTGATCGACCTAATCAATTAAAAATAAGAGAGCAGCAAAACTTTTATACGTACAATACCTTATACATACTCTTTTATATATATATATATATATACATGCATATATATTATACATATGTCCAGGATCGTGCGACCCCCCCCCCCCCCCCCCAGAAAAAAGAAAAAAAATAATGATAAATAATTAATCATCATCGGCACTACCTTAACGAGCCGTGCCTCGACTCGCCATACTCTTCTTATCCTACCGGCGACGAGTGTCCTTCATTGATATAGGGGAGTAACTAATTTTTTGTTATATTATTTGTATCGCGTGACTCGTTCTTTCGCTATGAATCTGCTTCAGGCCGTTCGTTACGCGCTGCGGTACACGAACCCATGTCTTCAGGTAAATGTCGATTATCAATGACGCTCGAAAACTTATTGGCGAGGATTTTGCGCGCTGTACTGGCAGCCAGCCTGACAGAATAACATGGTGACGCCTATCGAAGGTGTTTGCGTTTGATAATATTATTTGGAAAAAAAAAAAAAAAGAAAACCTCGATGAAAGAAAAATAATAACAACTCCCATCTTGCAGTATAATCGTAAAACCAGTATATATAGAAATAAATAATTATATCGTAACGAGGAAAACTCTCGCCAACACAGACTGATTATTCCGTAAGAGTAAAAAGTTACGCGCCGTTATACATAACTTCATTACGTAATTGTTATTCTCTCATACGACTCTGAACTCCACGCGGCATCGACAGTTCATTCGCTGACATATTCAAATCGTTCGATCGTCTCCCGATGTGATAATGATACATAACGAAGGTAGTTGGTCCCGTAGGAAATATGAAATACGATATTAGTAGTATTATTGTTTTACTGACCTAGGCGATGATACTCGGTGACAACGAGAGCTTTAACGTTCGTTAGATTATTAATTGTAATTATAAATAAATTCAGCGTTATATATATATATATATATATATATATATATATATATATATATATATACACACATATACTCACATAGTCTGTGGTACTCCTCGTCGACGCTGGTCTCTTTTGTTCGAATAGTCCTTTAAGGGTGAGAAAGAAAATTGAAAATTAAAAAAAAAAAGATAAAAAATAGCGAATGCCTTTCCCTCACTTTGTACAATATATATATAGTATATGTGCTGTAGGAAGGTTTTCGATGCTCAATCAATGATAAAATTATAATTTCTTTTATCGTCCCTCGTAATCGTGAGATATCGTTTGACAGTATATCTATAGCGTGACAGTGACAGCTACGCCGACGCCAATCGATATCCTTATAGGGAGGGAGCGGGGGGGGGGGGGGGCGCCGTCGTGCTGTTGGTTGGAAATCGGGACTAGCGCTTTTGACTTAATGGTGTTGTATTATGTCTTTTGTCTGATCAGGCTTCCATTCCCAAGCTTATACGCTTTTGATGCCATCCACTTTTTTTTTTTATATTAAAATATATATATATATATATACACATACATATATCGCCGCCCCGCCGCCGCCGCAACTGCCGTCGCGTTTCGTCTATATTTTTTCTCACACTTATCGAGGTGATGTTTGTTGTTTATTTGTAGAACCAGCGGCCGATCCTGAGGGCGGTCCGAGCGCGGACTTGGGCTCCTCGATAGACGATGATTTCGCTCATTCCTCGGATACTGAGTTGTTATTTCGCTGTAGAATTTGTTGGAAGGGTTTCAAGCATCCCATGTCCCTGACCCTGCATAAGGACTTGCACACGGGCCAGACTAAGTGCCCCATTTGTCATCGCATCTTCAGTCGAAGTTACGACATGAAAGCGCACTTGCTACGCATCCATAAGTGCACGTTTAGCGTGGACGCCAAGCTGAATTTTCGAAAGTAAATCTTTTTCCCGCGCTCGAGCTGTATACTTTTTGTTTTTTTTTTTCTCTAATACTTAAATGCGCACTCGTATTCTCTGATGTAACGTATCCTTGCGCACGCACGTTATATCCATGTACAAGGATATATAGTGGTTCCGACGATTGTTATAGCGGCGACGGGAGATGCTGAAATTATATTTACGGGAAATATGACTACGGTAGACGATAGTGTAGGCGGGCAATTTTTATGACAGGGGGGGGGGGGTTATTTTTATTTTTTTTTTTTTCATTGTCGAATACGAAATAATTCTTTTCTTACGCGGGAAAATCGCGTAACCCGCAGTGCCATATGCCAGAGTGAAGGAATAAGGGATAGAATTTATTGACCCCCCTTCCCCCACCACTAACTTTCCTAATCCCAGTAAAACAAATGGATACTTCGGTTATGACGAAAGCGAAGTTATCGTAAGACGATGTAAATAAAATGCATATCGCGCGTAGAACGAAGTAAGGGAAAAACGAGTATTTTGTAGATACAGTGGAAGTTCGATAACTCGAATCTCAAGGGAAACGATATATGTATACTTCGAGTTATCGTAGCTTCGATCTATCGGGGCTTTGAATTTTTTATAGCATTAGGAAATTCGAGTATTCGTAGTCTTATCTGGATTTTTGACTTACAGAAGTTCGAGTTATCGAAGTCCCACTGTATTCGATAGAGGTGTCAAAAAAATTTTTTTTTTAATCAGCAAAATTTCTTGACAAATTATTTCCATGCGTATTCAGGCCCAGTACCTTGATTAGAAAATCACTGTGCATATGTACTTCGTCGCAATTTCCCTCTCACTGTCTCTGCTGCGAACCGAACGATTATTCCATATAAATATTATAGCCACGTAATAAAAAATATTTAACCTCGTCGCAGGAGTCGGTCGAGTACTTTCTTTTTTTTTTTAAATCCTAACAAGCAATACTCTTGTCGTGCAGGATGATAACGTCGTACCGATTAACTAGCGAGGTACGGCGTTCGTACTAATTAATTAAGCTTTGTGCAATTATGAGAAGGCAATTAACGCGACAGCGTCCTAACGACAGTCGTCTGTCTAGAACTACGAATTTAGACGCCTATTTTCATCGTATTAATCTTACGGTCGTTAGCCCTCTACGTTGGTATTTTTTTAAAATAACGAACTCGCAAGAAAACGGAGACTCGGTCTTGTCGGAGTCGAAGAAAAATGCAACAATTTTTCGTACGAATGAGACATTAGATTATGCCGCCGTTCATAGACGGCGGTTGCTTGGATCGCGCAATCGCATCAGTGCGTTGTTTTTTTTTTTTTTTTTTTTTTTAAGGCGGGAATGAGAAGCGTGTATTTCCGAGAGAGAGCATGTGTGTGAGTGTGTGCGCGTGAAAAAAAAAAGGGAAAAGAAAAATGCAGAGACGAAAAAAAAAAGTCTGTGCTAAGGGTGAGATTGAGAGTGATATATGGGAAACGGTAAATGAGAGAACGTAATTCGCGTTGAACGAGAATGCTGTAAAATGACGGGGAAAAAGAATGAAATTAAAAAGAAAAAGAGAAACAGTACCTTACACGATGATAAACAATTATTGTCGAGCGAGCTCGACGCGCTCGTGGTCCCAAACGAAAGTAAGCATAATACTTCGATTAACGAGAGAGTCAGAGCCAAGGAGGAAGATGACGAAGTTACTAAATAAAATACAAAAATACTCCCACGGTCGCTCTCTTTACCTATACCTATCTTGGTTTTATATGGTTGGAGGCTTAGCTGGTTCACGCTTTATGGGAATAATATTACTCGCAAATGGTACAAGTACAAGAGTCACACTGTGTTACCCCCTTGCATACCCACGCATTGTCCACGCCACTGCTCCGCCCGTTATAATAATTTTTTTTTTTTCCAATAAAAGACAAAAAAATATTGATCGCTCGTGAAAAAGGATAAGAGCGAACATTGGTAAAGGAAAAATTTTTTTTCAATCCAACGCAAGTCTGCAGAATGAACTGAGGTGATACTAGGATAACGGAGAGGATTTTTCCCCTCTTTCTCAATCACCTCTTTCTCCGTCTCATTCTTTCCCCTCTGCCCCCCCGACCTTTCCTCTGTCTATCTATCTCTCTCGCAGGACCATATTATCCCTCAATCTCTATGGGACAAAAACACTCTGGATTGTGTGCGCAGAGCCAATGTACGAATCGCCTACTCATGGGAGTCAACTTCATAGCAGCTTTGGTTACGATGCCAGGCGAAGGTACCGGCCCCTCCACGATGAGAGCGGTCGGTGGATTTGCGATGTTTGCGGAAAGACCTACAATCGCGGCGACTCCCTAGCCCATCATCGAAGTATACACAGGGGCGACACGATCTGTCCGATTTGTCAAGCTGTCTTCACGCGCAAGTACACCATGCGGTGCCACATGGTAAACGTACACGGGATCAAGTAAGCCCCGCGGCCGACGTGCTCAAAACGACGTGTGAGACAAAAAAAGAACACACAGCATTTGGTCCGTTCCTATCCAAGCGACAATCCTCCATTTGGTCCTAATCGTCATATTCACTGTCATTACGCCACACGTACATTCTTTCTCTGTCTGTCTTTCTCTTGGACCCTCTGTTACCCACACACGGTTGGCTATGTTGATCGTTCTTTTTTTTTTTTCATTTCCCTTCATCCTGAAAACGAAAAAAAAAAAACCTCCACTTTCTTTATTTCTCTCCTCCTTGTGACGCTTCGCGAACACTTTTTTTATTTCGTTCGTCCGATCGTAAATGGGACGATGGGGCCGGCGACGAACTTATATCGGCAAGAAAAACAATAGGGTTGCAGACGTCGACGTATCTCGTTTTTTAAGGATCCGTGATTCTTCCTATAATGGAAACAGACAGGAAGAGGACGAAACGAATGTAAGATGCTTAGAAAGACGCGTAACTTCCTGTGCTCGCTGACGGAAGCCGCCATTCTTTTCTTTTTTCATCGAATGTACAGATTTTTGTATTTCTGGAGGGGGATGGGTTGGGGTTACGTGGGTGTAAATGGTCTTCGCGACAATTTGAAATTCGCGCGTTCGCGAAGACGACGACGCTCTTATGATTTTTTTTTCTTTTCGATCGATTCTATAACCCGAGTGATATCGATCGCATCGCAGGGATCGATCCGACGATCGGCTCCTTCACGTGCAATGGGTTTGGCACCCGATAGACTTAATACGTATTAAGGTTATAAGCTAAGCGTGGATGTAGAAAGTAAAAAAAAAAATCAAGAATCACTGTACCACATTATTGTAATCGTGAATAAAAATGACATGTTCCTTTTCAATCGAGAGATTCGACTCGAGACGTTCACAGCGTTGTCGTAATTTCCGCATAATCTATGAAGGTTTTTCTCCATATATATATATATATATATATACGGATGTGTGAAATTATAAATGGGGCATATCCGGTTCCTTTCGGTTCTTAAGGGAAATGCAAATTGATTGTCGGTACACTGCACTAGAGTGATGATGGCGAGGAGTAGGTATGTGTTCCAAAAATTCAGAAAAGCAACCAACAAAAAGTGAAAACCACAACAGGCAGAGTAAACATGAATTCAGAAAAAAAAAGAAACGAAAAAAAAAAAAGATTCAGTACAAACTAAGTGTCAGGGTAGGTAATGGTTTTGTGTGAGACGCTGATGCGTCGGTGTGCTTAAATATTATTTAGAGATCGAATGAATCACTCGACCGCAAGGACAATAGTAAATAGCAAAATTAATGATAATAATATAATAATAATAATGACAATACAAAGCGTTGTGCATGAAAATCACCGTATCTTCTGTGCCGTACGTGTAGATCACCGAGCGACCTGCTCGGCAAAGCATGATCGCTCCGAGTGTGCACCGAGTTCGTTTTCTGTGTGTTAAGTATTATTTCTATTCTAGCGAGTGATAAAAGAAAAGTCCGTTTCCTTTTTTTGTTTTTGTTAATATTACCAACAAAAAATTTATATATATATATATACGCAATGTTACTCATTGTAACAGATGAATGGACTTCCCTCAGTTATTGTATCGTTGATGGATGTACGGGACGACAAAAAAAAGAGGAAAAAGTATTTTTTTAAAAACGAAAGAGAACGAAATTTTCTAAAATCATAGTAAAAATAAACTTAGCAAGTAACGTCAGAGTAATTATCGCTTCTCAGTACTCAATCGAGGGAGAGACTGTGTGATATATTTCATTGTGTCTGAGTCTGTGATGAATGGAGAGAGACACGTAGTAGAGGGTTGTTGAGTATATTGAAAAAGAAAAAAAATTACAAATTTGTCTACAGTAGGTCAAAAAATATGTAGCAACGAATCTTTATTTGATCTAGATTCACGCACGGTGGTCATCGAGCACCCGTCGCATTCTTGCAAACTCTGCGGTAAATCATTTTGGAATCGGGACTCTATGTATAAACATATGAATATGCATAAAGGAACGACCCAGTGTCCCGTGTGCCACAAAGTGCTGAGTCGCACGACGCACATGAAGCGTCACTTAAAGAATCGACACGGCTGGCTTGGCTTTGGGACGCCAATGTTAGTTGACGGCGTTAGAACGTCGACGCCATTGCCTGCCAGTTCGTCGATCGTCGCGGCCCACAGTACAGGATCTTCGAGTCTTGAATCAGGACCGACCTATACGACCATTCGGATCCGTGAGAGCAGCGTCGAGAGAATCACCTCTAGTCCAATTCCTTAGTGCAAGGCCTTGTCGAGACGACGATGACGATGATGACGATGATGATGATGATGATGACCGTAATGAGGATATCACGACCTGTGTAGAAGCGCTACGTGGCCGTTTTTTCTTTCCTTAAATCTCTCAACCTAGTCATTTCTATATGCATACAGCCTACGTGTACATATACATACATAAATTATACACACACCGAGGACACGTTAAATATTTAAAAAGAAGAAGAAGAAAGGAAAAAGAAATTTAAAACATGCATACATAGATATACGAGAGGTAACGATTTATCGATCCCGATAGATCCGAGGAAAATATGGCGCACGATGTGACACCATTTTGTAACCAAAGATATAACGCGCATGCGCGGCTATCCGTATTGACATACGTTTTACCTATATTCAAATGTATGCTCGGTACGGATATCCACGCTCGCTCGTTGCGCAGTGATGCTAATTATTTTATCTAGTCAATTCCGTTCGTACTTAATTGCCCTGCGAAGGAATGTGCTGCTTTCTAGTCTCGAAGAACTGCCAAAGATTCGTGAACGAATTATAGATTTTAGATTTTTTCTTTTTTATTTATAACCTCCTTCCGCGTCTCTTGCTGGAAGCTTTTAGTCAAATCTTTCGTTGATTCTCTTTTCTAACGTCCTTACCTTGTTGCTATCTTTACTTTCCACTTTTTTTTCCCCTCTTCCCTTCTGTTAAGCTTTTAGCTTGCTCCACTGGACTCTTCTTTTCTTTTTAACCTCGTCCAGCTTACACAGTTTCTTCGAAGCTGTATCCTATCGGAAGTACGTCTTAGCCTCGTCTTGCCGTTAGCATCCGACTTCCATTGCAATAGCCTACGAATAATTATTATTTTCTTTCGTTTGATAGCATCGACAAGTTGCCAAAGATATTTTTATAGTTTATTTTTATTATAAGTGGATCATCTCGATGGATGTAAAAAGTATACGCGTTTACGTTATTCGCGTAGCAATCAAAATAACAGTATACGGAGAGCGCCTTGGAATTAAAAAAAAAAAACAATTTACACGCGTAGTTATTTTGCATTTTAGTTTTGTTTTTTTTCGGTCCTCCCGACTACTTTTGTTTTATTATACATAAAAGTATGTATATATATATTTTTTGTTTTCTAATTAAGTTATCCTAGGTAGAATCTCTATGTGTATACATAAAAAACCAATATATATATATATATAATATACATATATATATATACAAGATCATGTCTATGTCTATATTTATATATGTATACATAAATCTTATTAAGCGAACAATTATTATCTGGCAAGGGTAGACATATTTGGGCGGAACCAAGCGTGCACATTCCTCGAGAGCGACGATACGATTATAAGTACAAGATCGCCACGTGAGAGGGGGGAGGGGGGGGGATAATGGGAGAGAAGGGGAGTTGATTAAAAAAGAGTGTGAGATGAAATGAATTTAGTCGATATAATAGGGACGGATGTTGAGAGGGTGGAAGGGGTTGGTGGGCGGTACGGGAGATATTCGTGTAATTACTTTTAGTTTATTATTTATGATTGAAGTTGAGGAAGGAGATGATAAAAACTGAAAACTCATTCGTATAATGTGTAATTACGTAAAAAAATCATGTTTCGACTTATACAGACGAGGATAACGAAGTGAAAAGAATATTAAGAAAAGAAAAAAAAAGATATTTACATATGGATTGAGAGGAAAGTGAGAGATATATACAAGAAACGCGGGAGGGGGGGGGGGGTGTCGTAAGGGGGATAGAAAGAGAAAAAAAAATAAAACAAAACACGAAGCCAAGTCGTAAACTAAGCGAATTAAAAAAAACCAACCAATGTAAGCGAAAAGATATGTGTGAATAAAAGTTTCATCAACTGTGAAAAAAAAAAGACTACGAGCACATGCAGTGAATGTAGAATGAACCTTCCCTAAAGTTAAGTGTCGTTGCGTTTATACCTCGCTCGTCGTGCTTTTCTGTATGGCAGTGCCTGAGCAAAGACAAGAAGAAAAAGAATCCGTTGCCGATTGTTAATTTCGGTTACGTCATCGACCATTACTCCTTTATGTATATCAATGTGCGAAATTTTTAGTGGATAGTCGTTACACTAGGTCACGCTCAAGACTGCTACAGTAAAATAGCTACAGTAGAAATAGCATAGTATATGCTGAAACGTAGACGGCGAACCCTTGAACTGTGAAACCGCCATTGCCAAAGATAATTTCTTTGAAAATAAGAATTCGTATACCGACTGTGCCATGTATGTGAAAATTTAAGTTAACTGAAAGACAAAGCAATATGTATGTTTATGGAATACCTTTTGACATGGTACACCCTTTATATTCTAATTTGAGTGTAATGAATGTTGAACAGTTAAAGGGTCGACCCGTGAACTGTCCAGAGGACTGGGGTCACGAAAATGTTATGTGTTGCAGGGGGGGTGGGACGAAAACGGAAGCATGTTGGCGATACAACTGGTCAGGTGGTGGTGCAGGGGCCAGGGCGTTTTTCGTGCAGTCTCTGTGGAAGTGTATACAAGCACCTTGCTTCGCTGACCCAGCACCTCGAAGTGCATCGCAACCAGACGACCTGCATCCTCTGTCACACCACTCTCAGTCGTAGAACCGACCTGCGTCGTCATATGCGCTTGAAACATAACATGCAATGGCAAAAGAGCATCCGCAGACATCGCGGCCCTAAACAGGAACTCGACTCCTAACTCGACTTCTATGAACGCGAATTTTAGTCCACGTAGCATTTAGGGACTGCTATTATTATTATTATTATATTGCTGATGCGACAGCATTAACTTACTAGTGATACACATGACGTAATAGGTGTAGTCTTATTGCTTCGCTATGGAGAGGCTTTTACCGATCTCTTTATGAGATATTTTTTTTTATTTCCTACGCAATCCCTCTATTTTCTACTTTTCTTTTTTCCCTCTTCTGCTTTTCTCTGTCTCTTTTCTTCGACGAACCCCTTCGCCATTTCGCAAAATATTTACTCGCTTTATCGAATTACGAAGAATGTAGAAGAATAACGAAGTTTGCGAACGGATTTTATTTACTTGTCGTAGTTTACAATTTCGGATGAAGTGTTGTTAATCTAGTCATTTACTTTAGCTTGTTCTTGAAAATTTACGTGATAAACTTTAGAGGCGTTTTGATAATAAGTATATTGCGAAATACACGTTGTACGCTTGTGCGGATAAATCGTGCGTCATACGTAATCACGGTAAAGAATTTGCTTGCTAGTGAGTATATTAGTATGATCGTAGATAAGCTTTCCATGATCTTTTAAAAGAATGCAAAGAAACAAAGAAACTTAAAATATATAGGTTGGCGAAGGGGTTGAACAACCCTCAGAGGATCTCATTTACAGTTAGTCCGTCCATGTATCAGAAAGCACCTCGTAGGTCCCGCACAAAAAAGAATGAAATGTTACTAAGTGCATTGCTGTGAAAATAAAGAGTATTTGATGTGTAAAGAAACAGTAGAAAAAATATTCGCGTTAAAACGCCCGGTTCTTCGACACGGTTCACAATTTGGTTCTTTTAAATAAACGGAAAATGCTTATATTGACTCTACCCCCTCGTATCATGATTACGGTACGCGCCCAGACGAATGAGAGATTTTAAAGATTCCGGTCGATTTTATAGAAATCGGAGATTTTCGAGTGCAGCGCAGCATCCATTCGCCGTTGCTACGTTGTTCAAAGTGCGATGTCACTTTCACGACGCAGCATGCCCTGTTGCGACACGTTGCATGCAAGCACGAGCCAGCAATGAACGCTGCGGCCTACTGTAGTATCTGCAGAAGATTCTTCAAGACGAAATGGAGCCGAGCTACGCACAATAGTCGCTATCATCGAATCGAGAAGTCCCAGAGTCCAAAATAGAACTAAATTATTTTATTAAATAATGCTTGAATACAAATGTATGTTGTGGTCTGGGACCTGCCCGCGTTGCACGTGACGTTTTGGTGGAGAAGAATCAATTGACCGTCATGGATTTAGGCTACAGACCTCCTCTCAGTGCAAGCACAAGATGTAAGACGGAACCACCTTGTACTTTGTAATCTTGTGCAGTTTTCTCATCGTTCCTGAAATTCATGTAGTTAGTATATGTCACAAGAATATTCCTTAGTTTTCCCAAATTATTCAGTAATGATGAGACGTACATTTGTTTACCAGAAAATATTAATCTCTGTTGCTGCGGAGGAATACCTTCTTTTTCCTCAACACGCTCCTTGATCCTCTCAACCTTATCTGTCGGTTCTATATCTATTTCAATCTGGAAGAGTCCAAGGTAAGTTATGTGCTGATACGTTTGTTTAAAACTATCCTAATGAAACTGGTAATTACACCGTTTACTTAAATACCGGTACCGGTCCTTCATACCCTTAGATTGCTTTTTGGACACCTACCTCTTTTCCAGTGAGAGTCTGCAAAAAGCGTGAGGTGGTTAGAAGTCATTAATATTTATATCTGAGAAATGTATCAAAATAATATTCAGGCTTACCTTCACCTTGATCAACATGTTTTAACTATTAATTAGCTACTTTCTGAAACAACTATTACTTTATTATCCGTAAACCCGTCTACAACTATCGAAAGCAGATGCTACGCCACAGACAATAACTTTGTTGTAGAATAACGTAAGTAAGATGAAAACGCCTGTCGTGTACAGTAGTAACGAATATCAACGCTAGAGTGGTTAGAAGACAAGGAAATGTCCGCACTTAAAAAAAGAAATGTGGCGGGATGTACTGAAATATTGAATATTTCGTCTCAAGACGTAAACATTTATTATTTTCAAAAACATTCATATTTCATAGAAGATAATTATGTATACTTCAATACTTTTAGAAATTATGAGAAAAGCGTATAACTAAAATATTTCTTGTTCATAATTGTGTTATGTGAACATATATTGTACTACTTGCATAATATTAATTAAACAATAAGTACAAAATGCCTCATTGTATTCAGGTGAGTAATAAAAATAATAGAAATAATAATTTTCATTTATTTGCATACAAGTATCAATCATATCATCTACTTTGTGAAAACCAAACAAAAAATAATAGTTGAGAATCACTATTATAAAATTTTATGTAAAAAAATCAGTTGAAGGTTATTGTTGATTACTTTTAATGCTTAAGTCACCTCTTCATGGAGATTTTACTGGTTTGTTACCTTCTGTTTATAATAAGTTGGATTTAATGCTAATATCACGAATATACAAATTTATAAAGAAATAATTTTTATACAAATCAATAGTAATTCGTCACATCTTCAAACTCTCTTCTTGTGACATTAATTGATTTTTGATCTTCTGCAAAAGTTCCTTCTTTACAGAATCCGGTACAAGACTTCTTGCTCTGCTTGTGACCATTGACAATAAAGTATCGTATGTAATATCCTGTCCATTTTCCTTAATCAATTCCTTGCAGATTATCTTTACTTGATCACGCCAACCACACTCAACCAAACGACGTCGCAGTAACTCTTTTAACCTATAAACAATAGTTGCTTATAAAATTGCTTGAATAATTGTATGAATAATTAGTCGTAACTTACACATCCCGATCACCAGCCATGACTAATCTTTGATGTGGTGCAGTCTTCATTTGACACCTTATATTAATATCTTTTCTTTCAAATTGTTTGAATTCTTGATTTTGTTGTTTACGTTCCAGTAGAAACTAGGGGAAAATAATAAAGTGAGGCATCAGTGTTGCCAATACCACAAAGTACGGTTGGCTACAGTTTTTGGACCTGTGTGAAGGTAATTGGCCGACTTCGCACAGGTAATTTTTTGTAAACTGTTTGGAGAACTGATGGATGTATCAAGGAATCATAAGAAATTTCGCATGAGCCATCAAGGGATTGATATTTCTGTGGAAATGAAACTGACAGAAAATGATTGTTAATCTTGCATACTATGCTTCTACTTCACTTTTGCAAACAATTTTTCTTAAAATCCTGTTTTGAATTTTGGTTTATATTTTTTTCTCATGGTAAGTAACAGGTCCCAATGATATGATGATAGCTATATACGGAATTTTATTTTTATCTTTACATTATACATCAAACATTGTCCCAGTCTTGGAATTCACATTATGTGTTACATGTTTAATGTGTCATTTTGTATAATGTTATTCTTATAACCATTGGTGTTAAGTTTATGTCTGTTATCCTCTAAAACAATTATATTACGGGCATAATTTTGTACTTGAACAATCAAATATATATACTCATAAACACCATCCTTTCCCTGGGGAAAAAAATATATAACAATTGCACTATTGATTTTAATGTACATATTATAAGAGTGAAAAAAATTATTAACTTACATTTTTCAAATCAGCTTGAACAGTTGCTTTCTCCCTAGTGCCTTTTATGTAAAATTGTATTTTCATACCTGTGTAGCCATCACCATCATAGTAACTGTAACTAGAAATGTAACAAGTCATTACATATAAAAGACATGGATTGAAATTCAATACAAATTATATCTGACCTGAGACGACCACGGCGACCTGGGTAGTTACTCGCATAGGCTGTAATTGGTGGTCCAAGAATACTCTCTATGGTTGTGTCTTCCAAACAACGTTTCAATGTTCTATTATAAACAGCATTTGGACTTTCATTAGAGAACAACTCTTTAAGAATGGTATAACCCATTACAATAGTCACTCCCAAGCCAATTAATATTACAACAGAATACCAGATTACTTTGGTATTTTCTTTAACGGAACCAACCTAAAGTGCAAAATGATTTTCAATTTGAGAAAACGTGAAAAGGCTGTTTAGTGTTGCATATAACTAATATACATACATCAATATATCCAACTTTTGAATTCGTCTTAGATGTCGTTGTAGGAACAGATTTATTACTAGAACAACGAATTCCTTGAAAGATATTATTTTTTAAAGAACTGTTTAGTAGAACACAGTAAGATGATGCTGGAAACTTTGAAAGTAGAGCGTGTCGCTGTCTTAATAAATGATAAATAGCTCTGGTGGTAGCCATTGTCTGAAATAATAGAAGAATCAGCCTTATTCTTTATTGGGTATGAATTAATATAATGTTAATATTATGTTAAAAGTAACTTAATATCACATCAAACAACTGTACTACCTGCTGCAAATAAAATCGCAGTACCGGCCTCTGCCATTAATAATGCATTACACAGAAACGAAACCATATACAAAAATTTTAATTACCACATTTTCTTTCCAAAGTGACACTCCGTTATATTTACGTTATAAAAGAACAAGTGTGATATTGCCTCAAAGTATATGTAAATTTAGTACTTCGATATCTTTTAAAAATTGCTCAAGTAACGTATTTAAATATAAATGATCTTCATGAACCTCTCAACTGAAACGCATTGTGATATGATTAAATTAAGATCCTTACTAATATTTACTTATCTTCGGCAAAATTTAATGAAATAATTGTAAACCGTAAGTTATTGGCGCAATAGTGAATCAACAGCAGGATAATAATGCTTATCGCCGTCATAACACCTAGTAAACAGTTGCACAAGGTAACTCCATGCAGCAGAAATTGACCTACTGTGAGAGGTATAAAAAAAACAACCATGAATGTCTTTGAAGAAAACTATCCAGACTTAAGTGTCAACCAAGTCATTAATTGGATTGCTTCTGGAGCAATGATCTTTGGTGGGGTTGTACCTTACATTCCTCAGTACAGAGAAATTAAACGAAAAAATGATGCTGACGGTTTCTCCCTTTATGTATGTCTAGCATTGCTTATAGCAAATACTTTACGAATCCTGTTCTGGTGTGTACATAAATCTTAAACTATTCTTTAAATAACATGTTGAGCCTTATGTAATCAATGAGACAATTAAGATCTGTTTGAAAATTACAATGAATTAAACTTTTTAAATGTTTATTGTAACACATTGTTATTATTTATTTAGGTTTGGGAAGCATTATGAGTTACCACTTTTACTACAGAGTATATTGATGAATATAGCAATGCTGTTCATGATAAGAGTCTGTATAAATATACGCAACAAGAACCAAATTATTAAATCTAGGGAACGTGTGTTCACAGGTAATATACATCATAGTTGTAGTTTGTTAATCACATTTTATCTATTATCTGTATATTGTTGGACATACATTCATCTAGAGTTCTCTATTATTTTCTATTTTTGTATTAATTTGAATAGATTTGGACACTAAATACTTTTGGAAATGGACAGATTTCCAGTCATATCTAGACTTCATGTTACTCTTTGGGGCATTGGGTTCTATTATAATGTATCTATTTGTGGATGTATTAATGTTTGTCGAAACTGTGGGACTACTGGCAGTTTTAACTGAAGCGATGTTGGGTGTGCCACAATTTGTTCGCAATGTTCACAATAAATCTACTGAAGGAATGAGGTAAGAATTTAATCAATGTCCTTTATAACATATATATACAATGCAAATAAATATATTTGCTTCATGTAATAAGCTGTTATGTATCGTCTGCATTTTATAACGTTTGTTCATTATTATTTTTCATACACTGAATGATCAGCGACATGCTTAAACTGCATTAAAATTTTTAATGTTGTAGCATAACTATGGTAGCCATGTGGACAATGGGAGACACGTTCAAAACATGTTATTTCATCCAGCGAGAAGCACCTGTACAATTTGCAGTTTGTGGAACTTTACAGGTGCTGATAGATCTAGCGATATTAGGACAAGTATACATTTATAGAAATAACACCAGTCTTGCGAGAACCATAATACGAGCAGATTAAGAGTAATTTTAAAAATATTAAGTAAAATTAAGCATGTAATCAATGTAAATAGTATTTTCTCTTGACAAGTTACGCGCTAGAGTAACACATATATTTTAATACCAAATAATATCAGTGAAGCACAAAAAGGCCTTTCTTCCAAATTTAAAACCTAAAAGTTTACATTGCTTAAGAAATATTTCTATTTTGTATTATACATTTTAATAAATAATAATTCGATTAATATGAATTCGCCGTGTTTGCGAGTAAGCGAAATAAACAAAGATGAACGAATCCTTCTGTTCACAGTCTATGGCCAACCTAGCGTATACCAATCACGCGTAAGGTTTAAAAATAATAATTAACCCTGTGTTCTGATATAGGCTTTCAATACTGTGTAAATGACATCATTAAATGTGACTTTATACTAGCAGGTGCTCAATAGCACCCGCACCTACTCCAAGTGAAGAAGACCCCCAAGCACAAGCACAAATA
>JARQTC010000631.1:10133-30622 GCA_030142495.1 Cephus runcator
TCATCGATTCTGGAGACTGTAAAAAATACGTAAAATAGGAAAATAGATTAGGAGAGAAACGCAAAGACACGTATCCCATCTTTTCGTCCCTTTGCGACTTTCGATGGCAACATTTATCGACTCTGAACTTTGTGAAAAATACATGAAATCGAAAAAATGATCTGGGAAAAAAATGCAAAAATATGTATCCCGTTTTTTCGTCCCTAGAATGTCCCCACCAAGTTGCAGCCTTTAGCGATTTCCGGTGGCAAAGTTACGCAACATTTGTTGACTCTCAATTTTCAAAAAAATACGTCAAATTGAAAAAATGAACTAGGAGAGAAATGCAAAATCACGTATCCCTTTTTTTCGTTGCTAGAATGTCCACACCAAATTGCAGCCCTTGGCGACTTCCGGTGGCAAAGTTACGCAACACTTGTCGACCCCGATTCTTGTGAAAAATACGTCAAATTGAAAAAATGGACTAGGAGAGAAATGCAAAACCACATATCCCTTTTTTTCGTTACTAAAATGTTCACACCAAATTGCAGCCCTTTGCGATTTCCGGTGGCAAAGTTACGCAACACTTGTCGACTCTGAATTTTCAAAAAAATACGTGAAATTGAAAAAATTATCTGAGAAAGAAATGCGAAAACACATATCCTCTTTTTCGTCACTCGAATGAATATGCCAATTTTCAGACCTTTGCGAGTTACGATGTGAAAGTTACAGAGTGTTAGCCGATTTTTGATTCTGGATTTTTAAAAGATATGGAAGACACATGGGTGGAGGTATACGAGAGGTATAGGTAGAGAGTAGATAATAGTATAAGAGAGGTATAGGAAGAGAATTGGCAAAGGTATACGAAAATTATGGGAAAGGTATACATGGAACTTATGCGTACGACTTATGCCTAACTGTAACTTGTAATTTGCGTAACTTTATCACCGGAAGTCGCAAAAGGCTGCAAATTGGTATACCGATTCTTGGGACGAAAAAAAGGGATACGTGTTTTTGCATTTCTCTCCTAGTCCATTTTTTCAATTTGACGTATTTTTTTGAAAATCAGAGTCGACAAGTGTTCCGTAACTTTGCCACCGAAAGTCGCAAAAGACTGCAACTTGGTGTGAACATTCTAGGGACGAAAAGAAGGGATACGTGTCTTTGCGTTTCTCTCCTAATCTATTTTCCTATTTTACGTATTTTTTACAGTTTCCAGAATCGATGAGTACTCTATAACTTTGAAATCAGCAATCGCGATGTCTTGGAAATTCGATATGGCTATTCACGGGACGAAAAAATAATACTTTTATGCTTAGTTTTCAATTCATTTTAAATTTAATGCATTAGTCCCACCACCCACCCTCCCGACTCCCTCTCACTTTAATAATCTGTTTTCCTCAGGACTGCTATAAAATTCATTGCATGACGTTTTGGACACCGTGTACCAGTTTTCGTCTGGCTGTATGCGTATCCTGAAACAATTGCCGATCGCGCGTTGCACCTGTAGCTGCTGCGCCAGCCTAAGTCTCGCCCATGCCCATATTGGTAGTTTGTCAACAAATCCTACGATGCTCGCTCGGGCTATGAAACAATTGCTAAGCGCAGAATTTGTGGGAAGCTATTGCAAAGCAGCTATCTTTGACATCCTCGAGTGAATCGGCGGAAATCCTTCGTTCTGATTGGTCGCACTTAAATGCTTCTCATTTAAAAACTATCGCGAATTTTGGCACACGGTTTGCGGGAGGGTACTCAGGGCACCTCCAGGCATCGCCCACTTTCCGGTCCAAAAGCAATTCTGGGACACCCTGTATGTGAAGAATTAATAGGTGTGAATTACTTACCGGTGAATGAGCAGAGGGAGAGAAAGTGAAAGCGTCAAGAGGTGCTCGGCGATTACAAGGTTGAATTGCTGAAGGGAGATTCTTGGTCCAGCCCTAAGGGTCACACTCACACTAAACGAATGCTTTGATCGAAATGCCATACATTGAATTCTTCTCGCATGGACGTGCGGCACTGTGGTGATGCACTTTCGCTCAAACCTAAGGTGAGCTAGATCGAAATGGCCCTAAGGTATTTGATCGGCGCAACACTTGACTAACGCAGACAATCTGCTTAAGACTCCAGAAGGGATACTGCTCTAACAGAGGATTGATTAGTAACTGTGTTATGGCGAAATCAGGACTGTTGTACCCGATTGGTCAATAGAATTCTAATTACAAACCGTCGATCAGCGGATTCCTTCTTGGGTTAGTGTATTGACCGAATTGTTTTGGACATGAGGTTAGTCGAGGTGATGGGGGAAGGTAGTTGGTAAAGATCCTGACGTGCGCGTTACTGTGGTAAAATGCCTTTTAGAAACCTTATTTCTGGGTATTCCGTTCAACATTATTGTCCTCACCATCCTCATTCTTTGTTTGTCGTGATCTCTCTTTCTTTGCGCTCGTCCACCTGAAGTATCACAATGTAGGTGTGATTCCTGGAAATTTGAGAGGGTGTGACGTACCATGTATAGTCTAATAATTTCCTAATCATTGTGGTCTTTGACCTTCCGCTAGCAGAGGTACCAAGGGATGCTGAGGTGGTGGGGAGGGGGTAGATGGGAGCCAAGAGGGGTGGTTGCGTCGGACGTAGCAATAGAGATTGAAATTTGCATGATTTTTATACCAAAAAATATTGATCGGTTTTCAATGAATCCAATTGCATTTGAAAGAGATAACAAAAGTAACAGTCATATGTCTTTGCGTTTTTCAAAACAACCTTTAAACGGTGAACCAACCCTTTTTTTATGTGTCAATTGAAAAGCGTTTCAGTAACGTTTGGTTGCAAGTCTCACAAAATCCAACTCTTCATTTCCTAACCCCCTGATGGGGAGATTTCTCGTAAGCTTACAAAGTATTGCGAACTCTTGTATTTCATGGGTTTCCTAAAATCGATTTTGGACTTCAAATTTTGAAATTTACAACGCAGATACTGCAAAAAAGCAATTTTTCAATATTTGTTTCAGAGTAAATGCTTTTAATTGGTTTCATTTAAATATCTCAACTGCAAATATGTAAAACTACGAAAATTGCACTGGGAATGCCCAACATTAGGGGTTGATTTCACCCATTAAAACCATTTTCCCGCAGATAAAAAAATACGTGTGGCTTAGTTTTTCATGCTCTGCAATATATTTGAGTGTCATATCCACAATCTATCTAACCATACATTCCATCTGTGATACACCCATTTTGTTTATGAGCAGATCGATTTCGGATCGAGTCTTCAATTATCAGGTCTCTGAGCGTTAAGACAGTTCTCGTCTGTTCCAATTGTAATCTTCTAATCTGTCTACGATGTTGCCAATTCTTAAAGAGCATATCCAGTGTGATCATTAGGATAATTTTGTTTTGAATCTATCTTCCGAGCTGGAAAATAATAATGTGAATGTAAATTTGATGTAAATGCATTTGTTCCATGCAAATATAATTTGTCAGATTTAATGTATTGAAAATTTTCGCCAAAAATAAAAATGGATTCATGTCCAATTGAAGAACAATCCCGACATCCTCTTCTGCATGGTCTTTCATTATTACCTCGATGATTTTCTAAAGCCTCAATGCTATCTTCTTGATTCTTTTGTACCCACCTTGTAATTATTCTTCACGAGACGGGATTTCTTCATTGATGTCAATCCCCTCCTGCCAACCTCTCACGTCCTAAAGATTCGCCATCTATTGACTAGACTGAAATTTAGTGTTGTAATCTTAGGAGCACTTATAAACAATCGAATTTCCTTTAATCGTGTAATGTATTAGCTTCGAAATACCAAATGTGAGACAATAAGAGCAATTTTGGTAACTGTACCATTAAAAGAGGCAGCTCGAATGTTATGGCTATATAATTATTCGAGGGAGATTATTTATAACAATCAATATGTAATAACCAGTAGGTATTACTAATATTTACTTCAGATGAATCTCTTCAATGGGTCTCGCACACAAATTTTCGTAAATTGAATTTAAGGTCCGAGGCAACAAATCCACGTTTATCGATTTATTTTATGAAGAAGCATTCATTAGTTAAGAACTAAAATTATGATTATTCTTCTTAAGGTTTAAAGGAAATGCATATTTCAATATGGAAATTTCAAAGGTTAATGTAATTTAATAATTATTAAAAAAAATAGGAAAAGTGTTTCTAGATTTAAAACACGGATTTAAATTAACAATATTTGCAGCAACTACTCAATCACCTTAAAATTATCTGATTTGTCAAACTTAGATGACTAATAATGAAACTCTAAGGTGCATCGTAAATTCGTTTTACCGGTTTTTAGTCGCACCTTTTTATAACATTCTAATACGATATTTTATACAGTTAGCAGTAACTTTGTAGTAATGAACAGTTTCTACAACATAGCTCGAACTTTTTATGGCCAATTCTAAAATAACAATAAATTGGAATGATTATTTAGATTCCTCCAAATAAAACTAATAAATTAGATAGCAAATTAGAAAGTGCGAAAACTATACTATTAGGACGTATCCTTTTACAATAGTTTAAATTTTACATTAGTCTCATCAATTCTTTTAATTATTTGTAAACAAATGTATATTTTATTTATTGCACGAAGAACTTATACTAGTAGAAAATGTTTAGCTACGTGTGATTTTCATAAGAATGAATATTTGATTTTCAGGAATAATTAATATTCATTTATTTCTATTAAAGTTCGTCAGTAAACTATGAAATTGTAATTTATTCATTTGTAACATAAAATAGAGCATAAAAAATCGCAAAAGTAGTTTTTAAAATTATACACATTATGCGTCCATTACATCGTAACATGCATTAAGAAACTATAGATTAGAATATATTTAAGATAATCATGGTGTGCAATCGATTGATAAACTTTCTACATTTCAATTATTTCTTAAACAATTTCGAAATATTCATGTATATGGTGTTAAGTAATACATGCTGTATCAACATATATATATTCTTAGTTAAGTACGTATTCTCTGACTTTATTTATTTCTTATATTTTCTGTCTGGTTTTCATTGTAGTCAAACTGACAGATATTATTATTATGCTTATAAGCTAAAATCAGCTCTGCCCAGACTTCATTGTAACTTAGGTGACGCTAATTTCTTGTTTTAAATATAGAATTAATTAGTCAAATGATGTTACAGTACACTGCTTATACGCTGCGAAATAGTAATTGAATTGATTAGATCTTTATAAGATCGCTTCTCGTAGCAGAAATAATCAGGACCAAAGTCTATTGCAGATGCAATTTATATAATTCGTATTTCATCTTTTTTCATAAAATAAAGTTCGTTTTCGTTAACACGAACAAAGTCACGTAAAATGTGTTGCAGTAATGGCACTGACGATCATCAGATTCGATACCAATCCAAATTCGTTAAATCTGCTGATCGAATTCCCGCAGTATTTGATTTCCATTTCTTCAGGGTGATAGTTGATGCACTTTGGTGGTCTTCGGCGATAAAGACGTTCTCTTCGCGCCGTACACGCACCAGGCTCTGTTACTGCTTCAATAGGTTCAATGCTCAATTGTTTGCTACCACAAGGACACAAGGTATCTACTACCAATAGGATTAAATTCGTATGCCGAATTTTCTGGACACTGAAAGGTCTACAACATAAAATTTATTGTCATGTAGGTTTAAATGCTATATTATAACTTTCTTATTATTTTGAAAAACGTTATTAGAATTGATAAAATCACGAATATGATTAGTTTAAATTAATCGGAAGTACTGATTTCAATTTTATTTTTTATGTAATTAAAATGTTTAATGCTGAATTTCAAAAATAAAATAAATCATGTAAATAAATTTACCTTTCGCAACCAGTAACGTGGCAGTTAGTCAATTTTCCTTTCAAGGGATTACTTTGGCCGCTTGTATTGAGTCTTTCCGGTTGTAAAATGTAAAGATCTGTTTTCTTTTCACAAGCTCTTAGTTTATATGAAGAATAAACAGTAGGCGTTGCGTGAATTGCTGGAGGTGTTACTAGTACAGGGGGCAATGCTGAAGGAGCAGGCATTTCCTTTCTTCCCGGAATTGGATCATCCGTCAACTTTGGTGAATAGGATTCAAACTGATGCACCTCATCATTATTCCTGTATTCTGTATCATCTAAAATAAAATTTTTCAGTAAAATAAAAGACATCATAATCGTTATATCATAGATATAAATACAGTGTGTTTTACAGTAGCTACATTTCAGAGGTCTCAAATCAAATTTATCAATCTCTTCTGTAGAAACTTTGAAGTTTTGCCTACTTTATGCAATGAAAAAACATTGGGCTGAATCCAGTAGTCAAGGTTGCCTAACAGAGGCTTGAGTCAACATTGAACTAGTAATTAACAACTACTAATACCACTACCGGGCTGGTAGTGAATTGCGATACGAATTAGAATCATTTCACCAGTGTGTTGGCTAGGCTATAAAACCGTCTCGATATAGTATTTCTATTGCATTATGTAATAAGCGTTGGTACACCGTCAGCCGAGTACTGAGTCGGTTTACCATATACACACGACCTGTTGGCTCAATTTAGTATCGATCATTTATAAAAAGTCGGTTCGGCATCAGACCGATTTTGAGCCGTTTGTATACAGGGTTGTCCCAGAATTGCTTTTGGACCGGAAAGTGGACGATGACTGGAGGTGCCATGAGAACCCTCCCGCAAACCGTTTGCAAAAATTCGTAATAATTTTTAAATGAGAAGCATTTAAGTGCGACCAATCAGAACGAAGGATTTCCGCGGGTAATAGTAGCGTGGTGGGAGGTACACTCACGGATGCCAAAGATAACTGCTTTGCAATAGCTTCCCACAAATTCCGCGCTTAGCAATTGTTTCACAGGCTGAGTTGCACGTGTAGCTGCTACTCCAGTTTAAGCTAAGACACGCCCATACCCATATCGATAGTTTGTTAACGAATTCTAATGACGCTCGCTCGGCCTGTGAAACAATTGCTAAGCGCGGAATTTGTGGGAAGCTATTGCACAGCAGCTATCTTTGGCATCCGTGAGTGTACTTCCCACCACGCTGCTACGACCCGCGGAAATCCTTCGTTCTGATTGGTTCCACTTAAATGCTTCTCATTTAGAAACTATTGCGAATTTTGGCAAACGGTTTGCGGGAGGGTACTCAGGGCACCTCCAGTCATTGCCCACTTTCCGGTCCAAAAGTAGTTCTGGGACACTCTGTATTCTTATATGCGTTCTCTACAGTATGAAGCATCCCAAGTTGTGAGAGGCATGGGGACTCATATTAAACAAGCTGCAAGTGGAAACTTGCAATTTGTTTCCTCTGAATCGTAAGTAGTGTACGAAGTCCCTGTATGAGGAAGCCAAGAATTTAAAATTTGCAATTTGCTTCCTCTGAATCATCGGTAGTAGATGAAGATGCATCTGTGAGGAAGCCAAAGATTTAAAAAAATGAAAATGCTTCCTCATATAGGGACTTCGTACACTACTTACGATTCGGAGGAAGCAAATTGCAAGTTTCAGCTTGCAGCTTGTTTTTTTGTTTTCTCCTCACACTTTCTTTTCATCGAAGAAGCCACCTTTGACAGATAGCACTTTATTGACTGAACGCGGCATTCTTTTCACAATTCTTTCAATAAAGAATTCGGTATTTCAGTCCGTGATGTTTGGAGACACTCCCAAAGTGGTCTGCAGAAGTCAGATTTAATCTCCTTATTCACCGATCCAATTCATCCCACAATAATTCTATAGGGTTAAGAGCTTGAGACTCAGGGGGCCATTTCATTATTTGTAGCTCTCCTTGTTGTTCTTTGCTGTACGGATAGTTTAAACCAAGTCTCGAAGTGTGTTTTGGGTTGTTGTCCTATTCTCAGGCCTTTGTTGTCCTGCTGAATGACAAATGCACGACCGATTAGACGCGTCCCGAATGGTACAGCATGCAATTTCAGGATGGAGTGAGAACCCATTTGGTCGAGAGTTTCTGTGATTCTATGAAGATCTCCAACACCGGCGTACGAAAAACATCCCCATACCATAATAGACCTGTTGGCCTGTTTGAGAATCGGTGTTATGCAATCGGGATGCATCTTTTCCCAAAAAGCGCGGCGAACATAAATTCTTCGTTTCTGACCAAATATTTGAAACTTAGATTCGTCAGTCCATAATACTTCGATCGTCCAACCTTTATGTATCCGAGTCCATCCTAGTCTTTTTTTCCTGTTACCACGCATTAAAAACGGTTTCTTCGTAGAAATTCTACCATTTAAGCCAACCCTGCATAAGCGTTCCTTGATAGTATGTTAATGATTAAAGTAATGCTGGATTTCACAGTTGTAGAATGGATTACAACAAACTTTATTTCCTGTCAAGTGTGGCCATCGCCATTCCTGTTCACAATCCGCCCGTTACTTCTTTTTCGGGTTTTCTTCCCGTCTATTAGTGGCGCTGTTGCGTACTAGCGCGACGCGTGACATACAAACAAGTAATGAATTCTTAAATACAAAACATGCCCCCCCGCGTTGAGGGGCAAGCACTCAACGGAAATTAAATGAACATAAGCTTGATACAAACAAACCAGAGAAGTGGATTGTATGCTAATTTGAGTGAATATAGTGTGATTCTTTGTGTGAACTTATAAATAGAGTTTAACCTTGATTACACTGCCTAGTGTGATAATAATGGTTGTGCAAACTTAATAAAACAAAAAATGGTTTGAAGTGATAATGTACCTTAGACTATAGTGTTTAGATCAGATTTCTCGAGAGGGAGAGGAGGATAGAGCTTTGAGAGCGCTCGCCGTGTGATGCCCGTAGATGATTTAACGGATGCAACTCTGGATACGTTGTCGGAGCCAGGATATAGATCAACGACTCGACCCAATTTTCATTTGGCCGTGGGTAGGTTGTCGTCCTTTATAATCACGACAGTATTTTTCTCCAGCGGTGGATACGGACCTTTCCATTTTGTTCTCTTCTGACGTTCAGAGATGTACTCTTTACTCCAGCGTGTCCACAGATGCTGCTGCAGCTGCTGGATGTACTGTCATCAAGACAATCTGGATTCTGGCAGATGCGTGACTTTGGGATCGGCAACCCCCGTGAATGTTCGTCCAATGAAGAAATGAGCGGGTATCAGAGGGATAAGGTCGTTGGGATCGGCGGACAATGGAGTCAAGGGCCCAGAATTAAGCAAGGCTTCGATTTGTACTAATAGCGTATACAATTCCTCGAAAGTTAAACTAGCGTTTCCGGCAATTCGTTTTAAATGATGTTTGGTAGACCTCACACCCGCTTCCCAGAGATCGCCAAAATGAGGAGATTGATGGCCTCGGTCAAATCCTTAGCTTCTTTGGCCAAAAAGTCCTTAAGTAGATTTAGTTCATTGTTGGCCCCCACAAAATTTGTCCCGTTGTCAGAGTATACGATAGAGGGTTTTTCCCGACGAGAAGCTAAACGTCGCAGAACCGCAATAAAGGAGTCTTTAGTAAGATCGGAAACAAGCTCAATATGAATGGCTTTGGTTGCAAAACAAACGTTAGACTGACCCAACATTTACTAAACTTAGCATCTCGCCCTTTCCTATCCTTTATCATCAGAGGACCGGCGTAATCGACGCCTGTTGTGTAGAACGGCGGAGCTTGCGTCACTCGCGAAGTCGGCAAATTGCCCATTACAGCGTGCATAGGTACAGATTGAGCCCTAACGCAAATCAGATATTCGCGTACAGTTTTTCGTGCGAGATTCCTTCCTCTGAGAAGCCAAAAGCGTTCGCGCACTGTTGATAATAGTAATTGGGGTCCTGCGTGGAGCAGCCTTATGTGTTCGTATTGAAACAGTAACTTCGTGGAAGTCTGGCGCGAAGAGAGAAGTACGGGGTTTTTCTTCTTTGCGGGAAATGCTGAGTTCCTTAGTCTCCCGCCGATTCTGAGAATCACGTCTTTGTCTATAAATGAGTTGTGTGGCGATAGCGGGGTCATTGGCGTGGAGTCTGACTTCCCTTTTAAGCGAATCTAGTTCCTTTGAGAAGCTAATTGTTTGCGATATTTTAGCGAGTGTAACGAGCGCTGCGTTGTGTTCGGCTGGGCTTATTCGTTTGTTTGCCGGTGCGTTTTTATCTCGCCAATGATTTATAACTCTTCTGCACGATACTACTAGGTTGACAAGTCGAGATAGAGTTGGAAAAATATTAAAAATAGTGTTATCCATGGTGCATGATTTTTCCTTTACGAAAAATGCTTGTTTGATTTCCGGCGGTGTGTCCATCACAGGAGTTGATGGCCATTGGTCTCGGCTAGAAGCGAGCCAAGATGGTCCATCGTGGAAGAGCTTGCGTTCGCCAGATCGATTGGGGTTAAGTCCTCGCGGAAGATAATCAGCAGGATTATCCTTAGTCGAAACGTGTCGCCATTTGTTAATATCAGTCAGTTCTTGTATCTTTGCTACGTGGTTTGCTACGAATGTCGGCAGCCAATGGGGTTCGATTTTGAGCCATCCTAGAACTATCATCGCCTCCGTTCAGTATGTCATTTCGTTGATAGATGTGTCTAGATCTTTAAGCGTTTTAATCATTAGTTCAGCGAGCACAAGCGCTTCTCACAACTTTAGTCTAGGGATTGTTTGGGCCTTGACCGGCGTTACTCGTGTTTTAGAACGGAGAAGACGAACTTAGAGTTTTTCTTAATCATTTTCTGATCGAATGTATACACACGCACCATATGCGTTTTCAGAGGCGTCACAAAAGCCATGCAATTGAACGTCTGTCGAGTTGGTGCATATGAGTTGTCGAAGTATTTTGAGTTTATTTAATTGTTGCAGCTGAGACTTGTATTCTAACCAACGAGTATTCAATTCCGCGTGCAACGATTCATCCCACGAGAGCTTTTCGAGCCACAACTGTTTTATCAAGATTCAGATTCATCAAGAAGTAGATCAAACTGTCGGACTGCGCCTACCACCGTAACCCTAAAGTTTTAATCTGACTATCGCTGGAGAAGTTCACGGTGTTTGGCGAGGTTTTGTCTGTGAATATTTATTTGGTAATGAGAGGCTCGTTCGAAACCCATTTGCGAAGATTAAGTCCTCCTGATGCGAGTACTTTCGATATTTGCCCGGCAATAGCAATTGCGCCTTCAACAGTATCGGCACCAGTTACGAGATCGTCTACGTAAAAGTCCTTGCGAATAATTTTTGTAATTTACGGGAGACTTTGTTCGCAATCTACGGCCAATTGCATGAGGCATCGAATTAACAAAAACGGGGCGGATGCGGTTTCGTATGTAACAGTATTTAGTTGAAATATCTGTATTGGCTTATCTTTGTTTTCTCGCCACAAAATTCTTTGAAGAGACCGTTACTCGGGAGCTGCTAACGCCTGCCTGTACATTTTTTCTATATCTCGGAGATGATGTAAGTGTGCTATCGGAAGCGTAGGTCCTGCAACTATTTACCCTAATCTTGTGTTTTGTATGACTGGATCAGCGCCGTTTTTTCCGATTTTAATTAGCCCGACGCAGACTAAATTCCAGAATTGATCTGCTCCAAGTAAGATTTCGCAGATTTCCTGAGCGATGGAACTCGATTGAGAGCACGGATCTAAGAGAACGCGCGCCATTAGTTCTTTGTTATTTCGGTCCTTTACAAACACGGACGCAGTGGGGAGAATAACATGTTCCACCGTATTTATGCTGCTTGTCGTTAGTGCTATCGAGTCTTTTCAATTCAACTCTTATTGGGTCACGGGAGTCACGGTTTTTTTCGAAATGAAGCATCGTATTGTGCTTTCCTTGACATCGCTTGCATGAACCTAACTTGCAATTTTTTACGAAGTGACCGACTCTTAGGCAATTTATGGATGCCTTCGCGTCTCTTACTTTGTCTGATCTTTCTTGGAGCGAGAGTTTGTGAAATTCAGGGCAATTTTGAACGTTGTGACTTTCTTTGCACACTATGCAACTTGTTTGTTGTGTAACGAAGGCTTTAGTCTTTGAATTTGCTGAATCTTTCGCGGAATTTCTCGATTTGGGCTGCGGACATTTTTCACCTTGCAAGTTATTTAGCTCGAGTGTTTGTAGAAATTCCGCACGCTCAGTAAGAAATTGTTTTAACTCCTCCAGCGTAGGCACGCTGCCGGCTTTTTTCTTTTCCCATTCGCTTGCGGTAGTCATGTCTAGTTTTGTCGTAATAAATGATAGATTAACAATGAGTCCCAGTCTTGAATCGGCTGTTTTAAAGTCTCTAACGTTTGCAAATGCTTGTTGAATGTGTCTATTATTCTTTGAATTTGAGTCGACGTTTCTTTACTAATAAGTTCCATTTTAAATAACGCGTTTACATGATTGTGAATGACAAGTCTTTCGTTGTAAAGATTGCATAACGCGTTCCAGGCTACCTAGTAATTATCAGCTGAAAATTCCAGAGATTTGATTTTGCACTGCTCGGCAGTGCCCTCTAATGAGGCTTTGAGATAGTGGAATTTTTGGATTGCAATGATCCTATTGTTTCTATGAATCAACGAGTCGAATGTGTCGCGAAAACTAAGCTATTCTGCGAGCTGTCCGTGAAATTTCGGCAATTCTATCGTGGGAAATCTCATACCTGCTGGGCGATCGTGATCGTCCTGTCATCCTACACCGTCCACGTTTACTTACCCCTGGCTAGCTCTATCTACCACGAAGCCTCTGGCCAGCATTGCTCTGGTTCGAGCCAACGAATCTTCGGATGACGAAGTCAACGAATCCATCTTCTTCCATCTTCTGGATTTTCGTTGAGGCCATCAATGATCTCTTGATTGGCTTCAAATTTATCCAGGGCTGGAGTGATTCGTTCAATCCTTGCTTCGATCTCCTGTTTAAACTGTTCGCCTAAAGCTTGTTCTTCATCTGGAAACTCGGCAAATTGGGAATCTATGTAATTTTTGAACAGTTTGAGTTTTGATTCTAACGTACCACGTTTTTGAACTAGAAAGGCCACTCATGTTTTTCGGTTTTTAAAAATTCGGGATCTTGAAACCATTGGCTGGATGATTCTAGTGCCTTGGCTGCATTTCTGGTGGCGTCATCAGTGGGGTTATGTGCTGTTGGTACTCACTTCCATTCACCCGTGTCCGTCAATTCGTCTATTTCGCCTGTGAGATACAAACGCTTTATAGCAATACGGATCGGACATGATCCAGTTTAACACCGTTTGGGAATCCGTTCAAAATATTCTTCTCGAAACGCGATAGTCGTGCTCTTCGCCGATGTAACATGCCAAACGGCTTCCCAATAGCGCGGCTTGAAGCTCCAATCGTAGTATTGATAATGGCTTCAACGGTGCGACTCTGCTCTTGCTTGCTATGAATGAAACTCTGATGTGACAGTCAGCGTATTTTGTTCTCCAATATGATACCGCTGCGTATCCTTTTCGCTGGCATCACAGAATGTGTGCAACTCCATGTCTTCGAGTTTATGCGTATAGTCTATGTAACATCGGGGAATAATACAATGGTCGAGAAGCCCGAGTTCAGACGTCCAGTTCCTCCATTTCTCAAATTCTGCATCCAGTAAGCGATCGTCCCATGTGATCCCACTTCGCCATACTTCTTGTAACAACATTCTGCTGCGGATAGTGAAGGGGGCTAAAAATCCCTGCGGATCGAACAAGGACATAATAACCCTCAACATTTCACGCTTAATTGGGATCCTAGCACCATTGATCATTTCGGTTGGTATTTTGGCGAGGTTGATGTTGAAAACAATCGTATCGTCTTTATAGTTCCATTTCAACCCCAGGACTCGTTTCACTGATCAATCGAATGATAGTTCTACCATTGTCGAAGTCAACCCGTTACTTTGGATCCCCTTCAGAACTGACTCGTCATTACAAGCCCATCCACATAGTTGGAACCCTCCTTGGCGATGAATGTGTATAACCTGTCGAATCAATCGTTTGGCTTGTTCCCTAGTATCGACGCTGAATGGGGACGATGACGCGCCGAACACCAGTGATGTCATACAGTACGTTTTGGGCTCTAGGTTAGTTGCGTTTTCGCGTCATAAAAATCGCAGCGACTGTTGATCTTCGGGGCGAATCTTGACCTGCAGAAACATCTCCTTGATGTCGGCTACGAACGCTATGCGTCTTTGCCTGAATCGCATTAGTACCCCCAACAGGTCATTTAGTAAGTCTGGACCTGCTATCAATTGATCGTTCAATGAGGTTCCCGCGGATCTTGCGGCCGCGTCAAACACTAGACGCAGTTTCCCTGGTTTATTAACGTTTGTCACTCCGAAGTGCGGTAGGTACCATTCTCGATGATTAACTACCTCGTTTTTCTACCTCCCGGGCATATCCCCTTTCCAATAAATTATTGATTTGTTGACAATATAGTTTACCGTACGCGAGATCGCGATTAATTTTCTTCTCAATACTTTTCAACCGGTTCATCGCGTAGTACTTATTAGGTGGAAGCGTGACGTTATCGCTCTTCCATAACAAACACGTTTCCCAGGACGTTCCTCTTCGTACTGTATAAGTCTCTAGCATCTGTTCGGCTCTTTTGTCTGTAGTTTTCCTTCGCGTGATGTTTGATACACCAATAGCATCAAGTTGGAAACTTGATTTTACAAGTTCACTCAGCGCTGCTTCCTCCATTTCGTGGTCCGTTATCGAAGGTTCAATCACCTTGTCAACGTGCAAGATGATGCCACGGGGTGTGGGACACCCTCTCGCCATATATCCGTGAATGACCCACCCTAATACTGTACGAGATGCTACTGGGGCCCTGTGTCCTTTGCTTCGGGATTCCAGAGTTAGGAGTATGTCTCAGTTGTCGTGTCCTATCAGTATAGTTGGCTTCGCATTTGTATACCCGGTCACACAAATATCTCTCAAGTGTGACCATCTAGATGAGTCTCCTATTTGCAATGTTTGGTTAGGCAACGTCAAATTCGTTATCGTTCGAACATTGTGGATTGTGTGTGTTGATTCATTCTGCTGACTGTATATATCGATCGTTACCCGTTCATTACTCGCACACATGATATCCGATGCTCCTATACTGCTTATCCTCAGTGTACTGGGAGGACCTGTCGCTCCAATCTTCTTGGCAACGGCGCTATCAATTAGGGACAATGAAGATCCGTCATCCAGCAAGACGTAAGTACGGAGGCTACCTTTGGGTCCTTTTAGTTGGATGGCTACGATTTTCAGGAGTATTCTGTAATTGATACCTAGTCACATATCGTTGGCGTTTCCAGATATCTTATTCGGGGATGTACCCGCTTGCGTTTCAGCAGCGTCGGATTTTTGTTTCGAACCAGTTCTGGTAGAATTATGAAGTAAGGCGTGGTGACGGCCTTTACAATCTTGTTTATGACAACTTTTAGCTTTGCATTTGAAGCTGAGGTGGGATGCCTTCAAACACACGAAACAAATGCGCTTTGCTTTTGCCCATTTCCAGCGATCCTGAATTGACTCACTTAAAAAAGTGCTGTATTGATTTATTGTATGATTTGTTTTCAAATAGTAAATGCAATCCTCGATCCGCTGATCCGTTCGATTTCTTGCGGTGTCCTTTGGTTTTATTTGTTTTGACACTGTATTGACCGATTCCGCCGGTCTGTTGTATTTACGCGATTGATTCGTTTTCTCGGTTGATGCGTTGTTTCCTCGGCTATCCAAACCTGGCCGGACAGCACCTTTTCCGAGAATATTAGTGCCCGCCTTGCACGCCATTTCAGCCTCGCGCATTAAAAATCGGGAGATCGTAACGAGTTTGGGTTCGTTGGTGGTATTATCGTACAGGTATCTGTTATAATGATACACCATAGCTGAAGACATTTTTTCGACGATGGTTGTAGCTAATTCTGGGCTATGGAGGTAGCCGCCGTGGTTCACGGCCTGCATTGCCGCGAAACAATTATCCACTTTGGTAGCGAATGTGACTAAATCTGTGTTGTGAGAACCAATTTTTGACAGCCTTTTTATGTCCTGAACTATGGTGTCCAGAATCAAATCCGAGTTTCCAAAGCGAAGTTCCAATGTTTTCATTATTTGTTCAGCGCTGCTGGTCGTCAACATGAGGGAAGAGACTGCTTGTCTCACTTGAACCTCCAGACAATTGTAAAGTCGCGACACATTTTCGGCCTCCGTATATCCCCCTCACTCGGTCGATAATTTAAACCCTTTCTTAAAACGTAGCCATTCTAGCCCAGTGCCATTAAATTTTGTTAGCCCTTTAGCAGAGGTCATCCTCCTAATAAGGCTTTCGGCGGAGTTCGAGACTGTTGACGTATCACGGGCGGATTCCAGTGTTTTTATCATAGCTCGAGCTACCTGTTTGGTACTATCAGAAACTGGCGTGCTTGTAACCGGTATTGCTTGCGACTGCTCTCCTTGCGCCACGTATGCGTGAGGTGAATTGTTAGGCAGTGCGTTATCACGCGGTGGATCGGTTTGAGTCGGTTCCTCTCGCGTTTGACAATTCAATTGAGTGGCAATCTCGCTAGCGTGATTCGAACATAACCATCGGTTTACGTTATCGGTTGAGCGACGCGTGTGTACGCTCTGCGCGGAAAGGGAGCGGGCATGTTCACCGATTTCTTCCTCGACATCAGCTATTTCAACTGCCAACTGCCGATCTATTAACTCTAGATCGAACTCCATTTGTTGTTGTATTGCTGTTCTACGAACCTTATTTTTCTGCTGAGCGGCGCGAAGCTGTAAGTGCCTCTTGCGAATCGACAGCGAACCCGCATCTGAATTAGCATGTCTAGTACTCACGTGAGATGATGGAGCAGCGGGGGGGGGTATCAGATTTCTTTTTTGTTTTTCCTTATCTTTCGATGTGGCGAGTTCGGATGACTCCTCGAAAACAGCTTGATTTTCGGCACCCTGGACTTCACTGCAGTCCGAATACTGGACTTCCTCTGTCCATGAACTTGGCTCTTTCTCCTTTGATGGCTCTCTCCGGTAAACCTTCTTGCTTCTAGTTGACATGTCGACAGGCAGCTACCATATGGTTGGCTCCTTCAAGTTAATCGGTGCTGACTGTCACTCAGAACGTTCACCAAAACACTGAATTGATCAAATGGCTCGTGTGGCCGCCCTTGTCCACAGTCCGAGTCCCCCGTCAAGGACCCGGCTCGAAGGACCATTGTTTATAACCAATCAACCTGCCGGTATCCTGGCCCATCGCGAGAGCGGGAGAATTGTAGTAAGCGCTACAAAATAACACGCGATCAATTACTTGTCACTTGAAATCACTTTATTGGGCTACACTTTTTGTTGGGCATATTCACAATGTTCAGCTAAGAACAGCGAGCGGGAAGTGGGAACACATCTTAATCATGAACGACAGTCACGGGGATCTCACATCCTCACATCAATTCTCTTGTGAAAATATGTCTCTTGATAGCGATCCTCTCGAGAGATCAATCTAAGCATTTGCTTCTCCGATCTATGGGATCGATCGATTCCGTTAACACTTCCCTTTCTGGGTAATCGATCGACTCCAGGGAGGAGTTCATAGTACAATTTTTGTTACAATACATACAGAATTCATTACATACAGAAACACGTATTCCTTCTTTTCGTTCCAAGAATTATTATACCAATTTACAACCCTTTGCGACTTCTGATGGGAAAGTTACAAAACACTTATTAACATTGGATTTCGACTCCAAAATCTATGTCCAGAAATACAAAGACTCTAAAATTTACGGCGTGGAACATGGAAATCTACACCACAAAAACTTCGACTTCTAACTTGTAAAAAAAATTGCATTGCAGTATGTTTTAGTTACCGTCTACGGGATGGGTTTGCTTTTGATTGAACGCTTATCTTATAGTACATTTTGTACTATGGAGGTAAATTATGTAAGGCGATGTTTTCAGAACGAGTCGTAGCCAAGCGCACGAAGGACAAGTATTGAGAATATCGTCCAAAGCGTTAAAAAGCGTATCCTCCATCAGGGTTGGGTAGGTAGAATACTCGATGTAAATTACATGGTTTTCAACATGTAGAATACTAGGTATTGTACGTCCCTAGTTTTCTACATTATGTAGTTTACGTCGAGCGACGTAACCGCCCCTTCAGGTCGTTAGTGCAACTACATGCATCTGCATGTGATCTGCATCACATACACATTGCTTATGTTATTGCTCCCTGAGTAGTATATCTGCTGAACACAGTTATTGATGTAGTTTGGTTCACAAGTTTATTATTAACACATCTATTTCTAATTCGAATAACGCCCTTAGTTTCACGGAATGACGCTCTTTCAGCGACCACTTTTTGATAGACTCGATCGAGCAGCTTTGTGGAAAGTTTATGAGTTGTAAGCTTCATAAAGTCTTTGAAATGCTGGGATTCTACCACATTAAATGAAATATTACACCCAAAAAAAGGAGCCAGAGCTGTATCAATTTCATCCTTGGTGGGGGGTCTATGTAAATTTTATTGGGGCGTTGACGTACCTCCATTCTGAAATGGAATGATTTGCATTTACGGAAAATTCACATGGAATCAAGTAATGAGAAACAAAGTTCATATAATTTTTGATTACTTACACGACCCTTAGTCTTGGCACTCATAATTTCATCCACAAACTTTTCTCACCAATATCAACAAAACAGTTCCAAGATTGACGACAATTTATAAAAAGTATAAAAAATACTTATTAATCATTGGTATACTGTTTAGATCTGCTTTAAACGAGGTTAGGTTGGTTGTTGACGTATTCAATGTTTTCTACAGTTTTCTATATTTTCGACATATAATACCAGGTAGTCTACATGACATGTCGAAAACCCTAAATATCATCATACCCAACTCTGCCCTCCGTGGTACACACGATAATTTATATAACAAAACCATGTTTTACGAGCATTTTCGTGCAAAACCTGGTGTAAACGAATGATCGTTTATAGGCAAGGGGCAACTCAAACGTCTAAAGATACAAACTATCGCAGGCGAAGCCCGCAAAGCAGTGTTCAGTGAGTTTTGCGCATGTGCGTAGTACAGAAAAGTATATAAGGGGGTGGTTTTTTCAGAAGGGGTGGTTCGATTTAATTGCTACTAGGCGCATTCGACAGCCCTTAAATAGTCCAAAAATATGATGTACAATAAGTTGGGGTTATCATTACAGATGAGTGAGAACGAGTGTGGTGGACCCAGCTTGGGCCCAAGCTGGGTCCACCACATATCCACCCCCTACGGGGGTGAGCCCTAAAATCAAATATGGGGTCCAAAATTAGCCCTAAATAAGCCCTAAATTATGCAATAGTTCCGGTTGAAAAAATCGAATGTGGTGGACCCAGCTTATTTGACATCAGATTCGGTGATTTTTCAGTACTAGGAGCTAAAAGTGCTGCTCTACGTATCCCCCACCATTAATTTTCTTCGACAATCGATAAAATATCTACTTTACCTATTAAATACCTGCATGAAAAAGCAAAGAAAAGATGGTTGCGTTATGTAAAAACAATTGCGAATCGAGAGTTCGGTATGAAGCTGCTCCACGAAGGTGTTCAGTATCGGAAATCTGTCAAAAAATGACAATATTGCTAATGCAAATATCTTTCTTACTATGTATGTTATCCGTAAGAATTTTTTTTCGTCTCTATTATTTGTTCTTGTTCTACAATTTTTGCATTTAACTTTTTTCGATATCATTTGAAATGGCAAAGATAATTTTCATTATTTGCGAACGGAAATTAAATGAACAATAATAGAATTTAACCATCCGATACTCTACGAACTACTACAAAATTCTACTTTCGTTACAACTTACCCCCATACCAGGGTCAGTTGTAACAGTAGTTGGGGTTAGTTGTACCACATGGAAATGAGGCGATTCATGTGTTTTAATCAGATTTATTACGATAACGTCACAGAAAAGTAGTAAATTAGAGTGTCTAACGCTAACAAGGCACAATTCTTATAGTTATGTTAGTAAGAAATGGAGTATTTATAATCAAGTATTTAAAACAATTTTTTTTCATAAGTCTTCTAATCAGTCCACAAAACAGCATTAGTAACTTAACTTTTTAGTACTTTGACTCCAAAATAACTATAATTAAAACAAAATCAACATAAAATAGAGCATCTCTGCTCAAAAAACTTAATGAAATAATAAACTACTCAGCCTGATGTCTTTTTCTTACGTATCGAAGTAGAGGAACATAGTTAACGCCATGCGTTTGTGTGGCACTACTTAGAGATTTATCATTTTTCACTTCTTCGTATGCGACCTTGTATTGGGATATGTCATTTCGTCCTTTAGTTGTCTTTCTTATGCTTGTTCTAGGCATCTACAAAGTTAAACGAAGGAATTAGTAATGTCACAGTCGTACCCACAAAAATAGTTACAACTGTACCCACCTCCCTCTTTTGTAAATAAAAAATCCTCCAAAAAAAAACACTTACGTGTAAAAAACTACGCCAAATACAGGAGTGCTGTGTATTCCTCTAATAAAAAGTATTGATATCACATTATTGAGGCCAAGTACATAAGTCACTACAT
>JARQTC010000634.1:0-15424 GCA_030142495.1 Cephus runcator
CACCAAACGACCACCAATCGATTTGATATGATAAAAAGTTAAAAAGTTAAAATTGTTCGGCTAACTTCACTGAGGTGCTCAAAGTACGGAGCGCGTAGTCCATGCTATATGTCGATGCTAATGACTCTCAAACGATTTTACAAGATTATAAAACACTATCAAACGACTATCAAACGATTGGAATAAAAAAAAAGTTTAAAAAATAAAAGTTGGCCGGCCAACTTCACGCAGGTCTATACGACCTACATGCTGTATGGGTAGTCGTGTCAAGATGCCGGGACATACAAACCAGAAATTGTTTTACAATACTGTACTTTGCCAAACTTTTTCACCAAATGGTAGCCACTTACTTGCTGGAAATATTTATGGCGATGTATCTGTATTTGAGTAAGTACAACGCCCAATACTAAATTACAAGATATCACATTGCTATTAATATAGTTAAGGTTATGGTTCTCTTACAGGAATTTTATTTTTATTTCTATAAATTATTTGTGCTTCATTATTCAATTGTACTTTATTTTGTAAATATAGTTTATCCAAAGTATTGGGACCTCATCAAGGTGAAGAAAATAATTTGCGAGGACCAAATTATCATTTCACTGCTTACCCCGACCAACATGTTGAGAGTATAATTGCAACTGAGAACTTTCTTGTTACGGGAACGTCTGGAGAAATTTCTGGATGGGATTGGAAGATTGTAACATCAAATAAAGCTCCAAAAATGAAAGCTTCTTGGACTGTGCAAATTCCCAGCAATAAGTATGATACTATTATATACAGAATAATTGATTATACGTTGCTAGATGAAAACATTTAATGTCTTTCTATTATGGTTATCACGTTACAGAGATAGTTATGAAAAGCCAGATGTGAACTACATGGTGTATTCTAAAGAAAATCATATGCTGTATGCTGGATGTGGTGACAACAATATTTATGTTATTAATTTGGACAATGGAAAGATATTGCAGACATTAGATGGTCACAAGGATTATATACACTGTCTTGCTCTAATGTAAGCATAACAGAACACAGAGACATAAATCAATTAATTCAACTCAAATGATTTCTATTTTTAGGGGCAATCAATTGGCATCTGGTGCAGAAGATGGTACTGTCAGATTATGGGATTTACGAAAAAAAGAAAATACAAATGTACTACAGCCTCATGCTATAGAAAAGATAGCAAGACCAAGGCTAGGCAAATGGATTGGTGCTTTAGATTTCACTGAAGATTGGCTAGTATGCACGATTATTAATGCAATGGAAAAATTTTTCCCAAAATCATATCAATGTACAAATATTATATGTTGTTTTCAGCTTTGTGGTGGTGGTCCAAAACTGTCTTTGTGGCACATGCGCACTATGGAAGCAGCTACTGTATTTGATTTACCAGATCAAGGAATTCACATAGCAGATATTTACGAAGAACGCATAATAACAGGTGGTTGCATGTCCCATGTACATCACCTTACATATCAGGGGGACACATTAGCAGAAGTACCAACATCTAGTAATACAATTTATAATATCATTTACCAAGAAAAGCCCCAAAAGATATTGAGCATGGCAGGTACCAGTAACAAAATTGATATATGTACTAATTTCAATTATCGAGAGATGACATTGAAGTTTGCATAATCATTATAACTTGATCATTGTTCGATTAATATCTTGTATGTACCTGTTCCATGTAATATGGATTAATTTAAGCGGACTAATAAGATGAAAGGCATATAATTTTCATAATATTTAATAAATATATTAATACACAGTGCATTTTATGTAAACGATGTAAAAATTTTATACAAATGTACAACAATGTAGTATTCTTGGTTATACCATTCAGTGTTACAAAATAAAATTTCTACAATACGTCTTTAACAATGAATCTTGACAGGAAATACATTCATGTGATTCATCTGAAAATCATGGGTGCTTTTCAATTGAAATATCACTAGACAAATGTGCACAATTGTCTACGCACTGTTGTTTCAATTACGACACGAGTTGACAAACGCGTACACAGATATAGGCCCGTACCAGCCCGTACTCATACCTCTCTTTTAGCGCTTATCCCTGGATTTTAATTGCGCTACGTTCACGGTGTAAAGTAACCGAATGAACCAAAGTAAGAGTAGGAAATTCAAATCTTGTGTCGAATTTGTGGAAATGCAAGAAGCAAATATCTTTAATAATGGTTGAAGAGGTGAATAATGATTGTATGCAAGTGTTGTAAAAAAGTATTTTCTGTATTTTGTTAGGTCCCTAGGTCTTTAACCATTTTACTACACGCGCTGTTCCAATTGACCTGAAACATTGTGTGCAGACGTTTGTCGACATATATCGATACAAGTCGTGTCATTGGAAAGCACCCCATGTGAAGTTACAAGAAACCATGACCAGCAATAACAGCAGGAATAAAACCCTCTCTACCGTCTCTAGAACGCACCCAAAACCACTCGTTAGCATGATCACTTAGTAACGCAACAACGTCACCTTTGGAGACACTTATAGCATTTCCACCACGGCCCCCGTCATAATCGCTTCTAATTACAAGAAGAGTATATCGTGATCCTTTCGTCTTGGCATTAGCAGCTGCTCTCAAATAAAGGCGGTCCACACTGCGTTCGCCACATGCAGAAACCGCGTCTCTAGGACCGCGACGTACCCTTGCATTTTTTCCACGTGCTCCGCACTCTGACCTTGTATCTCTAAGCTTCTCGGTATCCGTCATATTACCTTTAATAAAACAAAATATAAATATAGCTCATTTGTTTTTCATAATAATCACAGAATAAACTTTCTGATTAACTTAAAAACTAACCAAGTGGTCTTGGAAATACGTCAGTCGAATTCTCCCAGCAAGGACCGCGTGTAGGCTGTGGTAAAATTCCTAAGGGTAGACAAGCTGCGTAACCGACGTAACCTTCTTGACCATGAGGAGTTTGTACATAGAGCCAAGCTTGATTTTTAAAGACTGCGTTTACCACAGTTCCCAGAGGAAGAGCAACTTCGTCCTGAATTCCTCCTTGAGTTTGATACAGCACAGATGGGAAAGATAGTACAACCGGTATATTAGCTGGTCTCTCTATTGAAGCCTGTAAATAAGGTGAAGTCTTATTTTATGTATTTCCACTTGAAATGTGAAATTAAAAAAATCACCAATCACTACCTTAGTTAAAAATGCATCCAGATCAGCAATCTCGTATCCAAATCTACTAGGTGCTCTAGATTTATGAGGTCGTTTGGGACGCCTGTGTCTATGTTTTTCTCTCCCATTTGGTGTCGAAGTGGAATCACGAGAAACAAGAGTCGGTTCTGAAATAGCTCTCTTCACTTTTTCTTTGTCCTTATTGACGTCCTTTGTGAATTCTTTATCCGAAGTCTTTTCGACAAGACAGTTCGACTTCTCGGTTAACCTTTCTTTGTCAATGGGCTGAAAATATACATGAGTCACGGGTTGCATTCAAACATGAGAGAAAAAGAAAAAGTCTTTATCGATTATATGGAATTAACATATATTCATTCATGACACGAAGTTTACCTTCTCAATTCGGTCGATCTTTTCAACCTTTTGAAGCTGCCTGTCCTGTTTGACGAATCTGTCAATGTTTTCCTTTTTTTTTTCCTTATCTTTAAAGTTCTTCACACTCTTCACACTTCTCTTCGATGACCTATCCTTACCCTCTCTGGACAACATTTCCCTATCTGTGTTAACGTTTGAACTCGTGCTTGAGTTAACATTGGTACCAGAATGCTGTTGACCTCTCAGGACCCAGGTCAAAGAGATCTTGGGACGCAGAAGGGTACTGGGCCGTTGACCCATGCTCTTCGCAGGGCCGAGAGATGTCAAGGACGTCGTGGGCGTCGACGTCCTTCTTATGGATGAGGTAGGCGAGGAAGGCGGTGTCAGCATAAGCAGCGGACAATCCGCCACCAGGTCCACCGCCTGCACCGCACTGCCATTCTCCTAAAGACATAAATATAAGACATATATTACAAACTATCATTAGAAAATTGCAACATTAATCAAAAGGACGTCTATATGGTAATTACGTTAACCATAAATTATCTGATTACAAAAATTCTTAGATTATTTGTAAAATGATACCTGTATAATTTTAACTAATTCAATATGTCGTATCAAGTATACCGTTATTAACAAAATATAAAATTAATTAAATACTCTTGAATATACAAAAGGACTCTTTGTTAGGATACAGAGCAGGAAGTCTCCGCTATAAATTAACCGGTTCTCTTCCTGGATAGTAATCGATGATCAGTGCAAATTCATAGCGGTATAAATTCCCGTCGCGTGATGTATCTACAAGCTAAACGAGAATTAATCCATTCCTCGAGTTCAATTAAGCGACACTCACCTATTGATCTATGTTGCATGAAACTAACACAGAGCAAGAGACATTGAATATTTATCGCTGTCACGTCATATAAATACGTTCTAACCATGATTTAATTTATGCAAGGTCACCATCGTTCTTTATAAACTTCACACTTTGACCCCAAAGCATATATTCGTCACAATATTTTACATGTCATTCTTAAACTTTTTCTCAAAAACAAATATATCTTTTACCGCATATCATTCATAGTGTAATATTTGTAGCCACTTCCATCGATCCATTACCAAACAAAGAACGACACACGACCCTCATCGTTTGATCGGTTCCTCAAGATCAAGTTAATTATACAAAAGTTCAGTGCGCCCAATCAAACATTGACGGATAACTGTATATAATTTAACCAGGCGGCATGATTACTTCCAGTAATGGCGTAATCATTCACGGAGTGACGTCGACGACCAGGATATCGCTTACATGTTTTCAAACGCTCCTCATCATGGACCAGGTCAAACAACCTGGACTTCAGGCTCATTAGATGCTATCGCGTTCTCAATAGGTACTACAAAAAAATGTCCTAAGATGATAAGCGCCACTCCTGATACTACGTAATCGATAAGCCATCCACCGTAAGTAAACCGATCATCAGGCGCTTCTTTCATTGTGCTAAATAAGAAACGTGTTCCACCAGGTCGAGTGCGAGAGGCACGCAATGTAGCCCCGGGTGACAAGTTAAGAAGAAAGGGGTGCGAGAAACCAAGAGCAAGCTCAGGATCATGCTAATGAAATTCTCAAGATATGTATCTGGTCTGCCACTGTGCACGAGGCATTAGTTTACTTCCTTGCTCACGGCGCGATCCTATCTACTGGGGTTACCGCGTATCAATTTCCATGAAACCACCGAAGAACGAAGCTAGCGTATCCCCAATGATTGTTTTTTTTTAATCTGTCATGAAGAACGGCATTATTGTTGTGTTGGAGGTACTTAAAAAAGATATGGGATATTTGAAACATCCAGTATATGTATATGAGACTCTCTTACGATTTATAAAGAAATACTGATCTATACCTATAAAGACGTTACGAGCAAGCTAGATACTGGGTTGTTATATATGAAGGAATGAACGTAGCCAGCAAATCGCCGTCCAGGAGTCAGGGATTCATTACCTGTTTTTTTTAATTACCAACGTCCAACTTATAAAAAGGGTCTTTCGAAAAAACATGTACGGATACCATACCTGGACTACACTGGCTTGATGTTACGAGAGTCTCGTGAGTCTCGTTTAATTTATTCTTCACGCCTATCTAAAAAGATTTTCTATTATACAGCATGGAAAAAACCTTAGGTGCCTATTGGATAGGATACTGTGAGGATTTTCTAAGGTATCGCTGATAATGTTTCAGGATTCTTATAAGTAATAGACATTGGCTGTAACCATTTCGCCTGCATAGCACTATTGCTAACCTTACTGTACATATGTATAAATGTATATAGTATCCAAGACTCATGGAAGCAAACAGGCTGATTTACAACTCGGAACTGTTATTTACTCTTACAAGATGTCGATCTATTTGTTGCCGATACTCCTTGCATGGGGGTGCAAGTCGCGCATGACTGGATCTTGTACTTACGTAGGTACTTGTAGTATAAAGGTCATGGATTTTATCGGCGATACTACACCGCGTGAGAATAAAATGGCTGAGGGACTACGTGATTGATTTAAAGGTTACGCGCGTCATAGGCTTTCGTCTTTTTATACCTGCGTCGTAATACTTTGTAAACTACGTGTATTCAATGTCCTTTCCAGAAATATTTCACCTGGACGACTCATCAATAATGATAAAACTGGAATAGGATACATTCATATTTCTAATATTTATAACCAAATCAGCTTCTAGATATAAGGTATAAAATATATTATAATATAATCATCCGTATGTCAATACTTAACACCTTTTTAACCTGTCAGTAGACCGTGGGAGATCTTTTACATCCAAACGTCGCTTTAAATTGCTATATTTTGTAAAAAAAATTAAACGCGAGACCTCGTAACTCAATTCATGAAGCATACGATTTACGACGTCCTAATAATTTTTGTTTGTCTGAGTTTTTCTCATAAAAATCAAAATAAAAAAATATTTATTGAACAAAATGGTAAAGTTTACTAATTCATGAATCAGGACAATTAGATTTTATATTAGTGCAATTTTTAATGTCTTTTTGTTTAATTAAAGCAATTAATATTTTTCGATTAGCGATCCCGCGTGACTAGTTGTGTTCACCGGTTCACACGATTACTTAAAAATACGTGCGTTCTGTCAGTGCCACCCATTTTAACGGACGACGTTTTCTGCTGGACTTTTCGTTTCCATGATACTTAAATGCATGATTTGATATAGAATTTGCGTGTCTACGCACGTAACGAATACCCAGCATAGAACTTTACTTTCGTAAGATAATCCTAGGAGGGTTTACTAATTACAGGAGTTCTTTGGCAATTTACTCACAAGTTACGAGCTGATTTGCGAGCGAGAGTTGAGAACAGCAATAGAGCTTTGATGTTCGCACGAGAAAATTGCAAGTCATTTATTTATTTATGCCCTTTCGCATATTACCAGGAACAGGTGCTATGGGTTACACTGTTACATAACTAATAATATAAAGAAGTTCGATTTCGTCACATAAATTATCCAACGCGCGACCATATCGCGTACAGCCAGTAATTAACGTCCATAACGTAACTCCGCATTGTAATTTAACGCGCGAGTCCGAAGCATAATAATTCCAAACCAATGAACTGAATACATTTTGACTTTTATCTTTTTTTTTATTTTGATCTGTCTATTCAGCGCGTTTGTCAGTGGTTCGAATGCATACTCGTATACCGTATCTCTTCTCGTATTTTATTTACAACGTACATATAACCTCAAACAAAAAGTACAGACGATAGCGTGGGGGAGAGAAAAATAGAAAGATGTTACGGTATGCAGTAATAGGAAAACAAAGTAGCAAAAGAACGCTTTTACACTTAGACTCGAGAAGTATTCCTTACCCTGTTGGCCCTTTGTCTCTTGTTTTATCTCCTTTCCTGATTACCTTTATTCGTTCTAACGTTCAAAAACGGTCGGAGCCATAATATGTGAAGCGAAGCCACATTCCGTCCGCAATGCATTGCAGCTTGCTGCAATCCACTGGCGGTACACAAACTGTGCAAAGTCGTAAAATTCTACCAAGGACACGCATAAAGGCATCTACGAGACGTTCTACTTTTCTACGCTGCGATTTCCAGCTGCAGCTTTAAAGGGTCGTATACGTTTCTCATTTTACAAAGAAATTTGTTTTCCTATTTTCACAGATACATTTTTTTCAGAATATTTTGAATAAAATAACTAAGGTACCCGCTGTGCAGTAGCTGCTTTAACGCGATCAGGTAAGCATAATTAAACTCTTAACGCGTTTATCTGAAAACAACATTTTTCGAAATCTAGAGTATCCAAACTTCTTAATATTTTATCCGATCGACTTCAAATTAGACATCAACATTCACAATAACATTCCGTCTCGGGTCATAGGAATTTTTGTTGTTGTTAAGATTAACCATTCACTAAAAATCGCACTTGTTATCCGAGAATTATTACTATGAAGAATAAAAATTCCTACATTTTTATTTTGAACAAACTAGACGAGCCGAATCATGCCCATAGTTCTCATTCCGCGAAAAAAAGGCCCTAAAGAGCATATGTACGGCTTATACTTCAGGAAATAAATAATAAATTTATTTAAAACAATTTTTTTTATGGGGTTGAATCAGATACCTTTGATTGAAAAAACAAGGCTGCAAAGTAGAACCTTGCAAATTGCTTACTCATTCTGTTACTTGGTTTTTTCTATCACAATGATGCAAAGTAGAATCTTACAGTAGAACCTATTTTGTCCGAATGTTGTAACTTTTTTTTATTGATAATACAGTTAAAAATGAGGTAAAAACACTAACGATAATTTTTTGAAAATTTCAAAACCACGTAAAATTTGAACCGCTTTAGCGATCTTGTCGAAATTCAATACCAAACAACATTGAACGTATCTTCAGTTATGAAGAACTATTTAGCTAAATCGTCGAACCTTTACGAAAGTTAGAGCGACCACGCCCTTTTTTCAGAAAATTTGAAATGAAAAAATCTGAATGGCTGCATATATTTCATTAAAAATCGCAACATTTAAAGAGGGATATCTACATTACTTGCGTGCCAAATTTCAATCCGATTGTTCTAACGGTTACTAAGTAAGAGGCAATTGAATTTTCGAAGCCCTGCACACACACACACACACGGACATTTTTTCTAAACTACTTTTCTTGACGTTTTAGACCATGTTAAGTATTCTAACATGAAAATCTCCAAAAAAAAAATTTCATGAAAACATAGCTTCCTCTATGAGGAAGCAAAAATGTATCCTTCTCGAGTAAGTAATACTTTCCTTTCAAGAAATTCCTGAAATTGCTCATTTTATGGGATGAGAAATTTACATGATCCCTTATCTCCTTTGTTCCTGGGCAGATCCGAGCAACACAAGGGAAAAGCGAATATCACGACATACAAAGTATGCAGAACCTCCAGCACATCTCTAAGAAATTCACCTCCGGGAAACGTCTAAGGAGAAGTATCTTACTGCTGGGAGTTAAAATATTCCTCCTCGTGATTGCTGTGCCATTATTATTAAAATAAGCCACTTAAACGGCCAGCACTGACTACATTCTGCTATTTTGTATACAGCGCTACCGAAGAGTCTCTCGTTCCTTTCTGCAGTTTTATAGCAACCGAGTTCAACATTACGCCAGGCCTTGAAGTTATGGCTGTTACCTTACGGAATTACATTCCGATATTAAGGAAAGAATATTTCTAGAGAAACTTAAAACTTTTTCAAGATATACAAACTATCTTTAAATATGTGCCTCTAGGATTCGCTATTATGAAATACAATTTCGATTGAGAGCACGCAAACAAGTGGTACTTAAGTCTAAAGGTGCATTCGCATTGACCAATAGGTTCTCAGATGGAGAGACTTGCGCATTCAGACCCTCGTGCAATGCTTAGCAGGAACCAGTTTTTGTAGGATTCCTTCTCGCTTTCAGTTTGGTTCTCCTCCGCAGAGAGAAGAGCGAGTGAGAGAATCAGGAATGGAAGAAAGGATAAAAAGCAATCGTGCCTTTCCGCTTGTTGGGTGGATAACACCGCAAACGCCTGCATAAAGCTGCAAACTCGTAAACAGGTGTTTCCTCAAGATAAAATATTGTACTTGTATAATAGTACAGTCCCTCACAACACATACAGAGTCCTTATTGGTTAGAACTTAGTTGTTCAAGGGAATAATGTTATATCTTTAAATATCTACATAATTAAAGAATAATTTTAGTAACCTTGTAGGAAATACGATCCTCTTCTTGGGTTGGAAATGGAGGAGAATTTGGTGCTGACGTACTTTCAGCCTCCGTTTCCGCTGGCTGAAAGTCGACCTCGCTGCTCCACGAATGCCGCCTCTTCAGGTCCCCTGCAAATGAAAAGATAAAAAGGTATTTACTGCAATGATTGTATCTTTTTTATACATATCCGATGCTTGCTACTAATTGTAAAATAATTATTGTCGTACCGTACAGAAAGGATTTACCGAGTGCTCTACTGCCAGGTAATTCTTGTTCTGATACAAGAGGCGGTTGCCTTTCACCGTCGTTACAAGAAGCACGAAAAAGCCACGAACATATGTCTCTATAATCGTGATTTTATTGGCGGCGATTAAGAGCCATCGGATTTAATTGGGTCGGGTTAATTAAGTTTGTCGCTATCATTCATCTCTGCGAGCGCGGCTTAATGCGCCTTGCCAACTCGAGCGTGTCTGACAAAACTGGCTGCTACTACTTTTTGCATCGCTTACTCTAGCCTGCTATCGATAGTTGTCTACGGGACTTTTCCTGTTGCCAGTAATACACAACAGCGACAATTTTGAAAATTTTATCGTACGAAATATCTTGGATAATTTTCCTAAATATTGAATTCAGAGAAACTATAGAATCTATACGAAGCCTATTAATTTCTCCGATCTTATTAACACTATTCCTACCGACACTTCACGTATACCTATTCCTACCGCGGCCGGTCAAATGACCGGTCTTTCACAACTTATATTTTTCAATATTGAATGCAGACCAATAGCCAGCTTACCAGTATAAAAATATATTTTCTTTTATTCAAGAGTACATAATCTACATTTTATTCTTTTTCGTCGCATTTTTTACAAATGGGCTATACTGATTTGAATTCGTGAGAAGACGTCTATACTGTGACAAGAGTCCCTAACCAGACACGGGGTATCCGAGCGAGCACTAGTTCGCTGCCGCGCCACTAGGTAGCCAAGGCAACTCGCATGTAAAAACGTAGGACCGGGTAAATAATAAATCCGTCGAGTTTACGATTTTTGTCTTCTTCGCCATCGATATATGTATATACTTTTGTATTGAGTCTTAGAAAGAAACTAATACAAAAATGTATAAATCGTAGTACCGGTCAAATGACCGGTCGTGGTAGGTAAGACAGACTATAAATTTTTCTCAGAAAATAAACAATAAAAAAATAAGTGAATATTAACAACTGTATCATACATATATATGAGGAAAACTCGTAAAGTTTAAAGGCGATTCACTTACGTTGAATGTAGGAAATTCCAATTGAAAATTTAAAAACGGTCATTTGACCGGTCCTGGTAGGAATAGTGTTAAAGCTCGATGAATACTAATCACGTTTCCTCCAGTATGACAGATTGGTTCAGTACTGTGAGTTATTGACAGCAATTAAAAAAATTTTGGAATCAAGAGAAACGATAAAAAATGTATCTTCAGTCGATTATATACATATAATTGAATAAGAATATTTACATGAACTTGTAATATACTTCCGTCTAAAGCACGAGCAGGGTATTAAGTTAGCATTGCACTCCAATGCAATTGAAAGGACAGCAGCAATATATTTGCCATAATAATATTGTGAATACTTTGCAAGAAAGAAACTTGAAGAAAAGAGACAAGAGAGAATTTGAGTGTCTCGTTCATACGGTGGCCCAGCAGCTATATGCAGCAGCGTAATGAATGCCAATTTGACACGCGTTCTGCGAGAATTACGACCTTCTGTTATAGGAACATTCAAATGGTGATATAAATGCCAAAGTCTAGATCGAAAGGATGGATCGAAAGAACCAGATACGATGCCTGGTTAATTTAATCCAAATTGGATTTACCTGAATCAATCAAAGTATCGTTGATTGGTGCCAATGATACGGAGATTCGAGATCGGAAAGTCCCGTTAGTTATCACTTTGTGCGAATCGATGGATCATCCTGATATTACGTGGAGAAGACTCCACGGCTTCGACGTGCTGATCATCCGATCGATTCGATCGTGTTCGATGACCGCTACTCCTGTCATTTTCAATCATCGACTGGATCCTCATAGCGTCATCGAGATGTTAAGACCTTAGCTACCCTCTCGAGATCCTCGCCTTTTTACAGTACGCCGATCACATAGAGTCACGTGTAGACACGTGACAACCTCAATGACAACTTCGCCGAGACACGCGACAGAATGTCCACGCTGGACACGTGCACGTACTCCAGGAACCACTCTCTATGTCACACACGAGACAATTACTCGAGAAGCTTCTTCGTTTTGATAAAATTTTATTGAGTCTCTCGTAAATTTTGTAAAATCAATTACACCTCGTTTTACTGTCATTTTTAAATTTCTTATTTCAACTGTGTCTCCTGTTGGTCATTCTCATTTGAATATTTAAGTTATCACGTTTCCTTCAAAAAATTCCAAAAAATTTTATGTTACAACTTTATTTAGAAATTTTTGTCATAAGTGAAAAATGGAGCTTTAAAAACTGAAAAATCTTGTTAACGATATCTTCTTGACTATGTAGAAATGATTCGCGCACAAGGATTCTTTGAAAGATGATGCTGATCTATCAAGATGCAGGGATGCTTTGTTGTTTTCAATCGAGGACCAGGTTTCGATGAGGAATGCAGGTTCACTCACAGGTGCAGCTGTGACTAGACTAAAGGATGAAGTGGAGTTGTTGGATGCAAGACTCTAGGCGAAGAGAGAGGCACAAGGTGCCTTCATTGGCCCCACGTTCCCGCGCAAACACCGTGGCCAATCACAATTGGCGAAGAAGGTAATTGTTAGGTACCAAGAGGTACCAAAATGGAGGGGAGCCGTTGCTTATTTTAAACACGGTTCTCTTCGAATAATTGGCATCTACCATCCTCTGGGGGATTGTACCTTACTCAGTGAATCGAGTGGATAAGTGTATATCGCCTAGTACCCTTCCAAATACCAGTACCGTGCAATAATCATCTATTCAATCTATTATCAGTACGCCAAAAAATTGTTAGCATCAATATATGTACAGTTCGTTATCACTTTTGAAACTTTTTCAATCTTCTTGAATCTTTACCAATTTTTAATAGCTTTGACTTGCGGGTAAATGAGGAATAATCTAACATTCTTTCACGTTTTCTTCATCCACATTGGGTGGTTCAAGGTTAATAGACATCTTGGCTCGTGGAACCGATACGATTCTGCATGTCCAATACATTTCCTAGAGTCCAGAATGCTTACTTGAAATAAGTATTCGTGCGTACCGCATATTCGAGACTTGTGGCTCATACCATATGTGTGATGGCAGCAAATGCAATGCCTTAGTAGAAACTGAATGAAGAGCCTGGAATGCGAAGAGGTGGATAATGAATATTCAGGAATTTGTAACGAACCTTCCCACCTAAACACAAGTACGAGGTATCCGATTGATAGTAAGTACATCCAATCTTCATCTTGTTACAAGTCGATAAAGTCTTCTCTTTTTGGAAGACGTTTAAATCGGATCACCTCAAAGTTCCTTGAAGTCTGCACTCTTGCTAGATACCACGTCGGAATTATCTGTTTCTCGCAAGTCTTGAATCGTTCCAAGAGTTCCTTGCAGAGGATTGTTAATCTACAGCTGGTGCGTGCAAAAAGTTCCTCCACTCGAGGATTACACAACGTTCCTTGAATTTACATAGCTAGTGGATAGACCTCGAGGACATTTTGCTCGGTCGGGCGTACTAAAGGAATTGGAAGCGAATATGTGGAGGTGGATCTAAAGGCAGTGAAGGTTCAAGGGCTGGAAGGGAGCCAAAGAAATAAGGTAGGAGGAGGGCCCTACGACCTCTGACCCTCTTGGGAACCTTGTAAGACCCTCAGGCTTAAGCACGGCAATCTGTCGGGCTACCCGCCCCAAAATACTTATGGCCCATGAGATCCGTGTAATGAGGCGAACTGGCCCACGAACTTTGGACCCCTACGTAACCATAGAGACCTTATAATTAATTCAGGATCAACGTGTCCAATTCCAGTTATATTCTCTTAGCGAGCCAATGATTTAATTTCTTCGTTATTCCTGTATCAAATTATCAATTATTTATTTCGAAAATAACACTCGTATGCAAGTCAGATTACTTATATTGCAATTTGAACTGTGATATTATAATACCATAAAATTCGACACCTCGAGATAAATCATTACTCAAGATCTTTCTGTGTGAATCATACTGCTCTTCCGCGTCATAATTTTGTACGATGGTCCGCCTTTCACAATGCCTGAAAATTCTTCGCGCTTGAGTTAGGTACGGCGAATCGGACGGGGGCCTCGTGGGCCATATTTTCGCCAGGACGCGCGGATTTAAGACTCAAAGAAGCGCAGAGAGCACACAAGCGTGTAATGGTGATTGAATGCGGCTAATGGTCGTCCCATACGAGACTCGTGCCCCTTTGAGATATACGTTATGCACCAACGCATAGCATTACCACGTAGTGAACAATAAAGTATAAGGTTTCCCTGTGACAGTGGATGGTCATATAGTAAAATAGCCATCCTTAGACTGTGGACAATGACGAGTAGCGGTGTCGATAATTTCATCGAATTCCCATATATTCCTCGAAACGCATTCAAGATTCATCAAGCACTCTTAAAACCTTTTTCTCTATGCGGACAAAACATCTGTGTAAACTGTGGCAGCTCTTTCACATAAGAAACAAAAAATAATTTTAATAACCGGTGTCAGCTGGTGGTCAGATGACTCTCTTTGTTAAATCCCCATAGGCACTATTTAAAGATCTGACGACAAGCAACGTCAACGATATCACCGTGGCAAATCCTTGTAAATGCTGTAACGTCGTAAATTACATTCCGTACGTTGTTGACTGCGGTAGTTTAATGCACCGCAGCACAATCAAAAGAAACACACTGGTCAATTATTGTGAAACCCATGCAAGTATGTAATCGCAACGTAGAAATAATCAGCCAGAAATATGCAACTGTCCAGAAAAATGTTACGCACGGTAATGGATGAATAATGTTCTATTCTAAGACAGTCAGACTTGACGTCTCAATAACATCCCTACGATTCGCGTCTTATACGGTACAGGCTTCTTCCCACTGTATATTAGACCGATAGGTACAGTACCGTGTAGAAAGGATGGTATAATTTTACATAGAAACATACGTGGTCTTATATAATACTGGAATCTTACCATCGTTCCTATAGCTCACTGTGCTACGTTAACCATAGGGTTCTAATTGGATAAAGGAATCCGAAGTTTGCGCTTGGGTAGAAAGTGCGTCGGTATAGACGATGGCATTACGATAGGCTCTTATTCTGTAGCTATGGATAGATGGAACGTTACGTGCCTGGTTGCACCAACTAGAGTAACTGCCCTGGTCGTTAAGTTAACGACTAAGGTTAACGTCGCAAATTCCAACGACGGTACGCGGTGGAACACGTGTTTGAGGATCGGAATCGACATGCGGCGATTCGGAAGGACGACAGAGGTCTTAAATGAGACGTTTAAGAGGCTGATTTAATTTATACTCACTGCCGTTCACGCACGGCATTTCTTTTCCTTAGGTGGGACGGAGGAAACACAGGTTATAGGCATTCCGGTTTATCGTTGATCAACGTCGCTATATATATA
>JARQTC010000634.1:25729-44573 GCA_030142495.1 Cephus runcator
CGATTATTTTATCACCTTCAAAAAAATTCATGAAAAATGCCTCATTTTCGGCCGTCTAAATAGTATGCTCCCCTTAAAAAAGCTCGATCTTCAGGTGCCTGTGAAGGATAACCTCCCATTAAGACATCCATATAAATCGCTGTGAAATCCAGTGCAAAACTTAGAGATACTCCAACAAGGATCTCTCCTGCCATCGGAGTAACCTTTACCCAGGTTGTATGCAGATCCACGTCCATTTGTATTAATAACCAACATCTCCAGTGCTGCAAGCCTCCCTGATGCTCAAGGTCGCGTGAGGTTAAGGCGTGTTCAACAAGCTATTCATGGCTGCTGCTCCAAGTACGTTCTTTACTAGTCACTGTATCCACCCGGAACTTAAAGGGAGCGACAGGACGAGCTGCCATAAGTCGAGATTATTGTTGCTCGCTTCTATAACTTTTATACGACCTGGGCAAAGCGTCACTCCATTTTCCACGATATAGAGGAAAAGAACTATTTAAAATTTCAGTCGGAAATTACTCGATATTCCTTAGAATATTAAAGCGATAGGAATATCTGAGTCTCACAGGAAGAAAGCAGGATTAATCAGACAAGCATAAATCACCAAGATCGTTCTTGGAGGTTAGAACTCCTGTTCTGGGATCGGGTGTATAACTTATAAGAAGGATGCGCAGGCGGCAGTGATATATAGCCGCGAGATCCCATTGTCCGTGACTAAGTTCACGGCGACAGGCCACCACGCTACAAGATTCTTACCCGTATTAATTACAACGTTCGGGCTTCGTACTTCTTATTGGATTTAACGAAGGGTAAGGGGCGGATGAGTGTTTGCTCCTCCAGTACGATCGTATGACACAAGCTTTCTTTATTCTATGATGCACTTACGATACCTACTTCTCTGTGTGTGTTTATGTTTGCGTTTATAGATATATATATATATATATATATACTTGTATACTATATATATATATATACTCTTATTTGTCTGACTCGTACCGACTTCATAGCTCTTTCTACCTTTTTCGTCCCCAGAGCCCATTACACAGGAATCTCCTCGATACAATTTACAGGCTACCTAATCATTGGGTACGTACCATTCGGAGCTTGTCTGCACAACCTGGCAAACATCTTCTAGTTTGACAGGAAACGTCCTCCTGTAATGAGAAGTAGGAGTTAGTGGTGGGTGGCGAACCTGATGACAGTTTAAGGTGGATAATGCGTGACAAACGATAGAGGAATTCATCGTTTATAAGGATTTCGTGAGTTAATTTTGGAATTTTTTGTATTTATGCGCTTCGATACAGTTGCGAGCTGCTAGATATTAAATAAACATAGCCGCGAGAATTAATGCCTTGGAAGTTAAAACAGTATAAACAAAACGTAAACTGAGCTTGAAGAGAATTATTTAATCCGTACTTTCCAAACGTTTTGAAATAATAAAATAACCCATTTAAGAGAGTATAAGAAATTTCAAAAACTGATTTATTTGATATATATTTTTTATTTCCGAAAAATCATACATTCCCAAAGAGTTTAAAATGAATATGTTTAAGAAAGTAGAATCTAACAAGGCTACCTGTCAAAAGACCCCTAAAACATGTTTCTATACAAATTGCCTGTACACTCTATAGGTTTAATTTTCACCCTACAATCATGTCTTTCTCGAAGAGCTATTCAAGCTTCTTTCTTCATGTAAAAGAGTATAGGTATATAGGCAGGCGAGAGGAGTCGTGATCTCGCGTAGCATCCATCGGCCGTTGCGGAGATGCCGCATCGCACCCGCAACCATATAATTACGCGAGCACGGCTGTGTAGCATAGGTACGTGTGCGTGAGACACAGCTTAAAAGTTTCACGCAGACGCAATAGCCGAGGCAACAGTAACGTGGATGCTGTGTGCGCGCGGGATGATTTACACCGTTGCTGATTCCCGTACATTCTCTTGCTTTTACATTGGGCCTAACCGGGACTGAAGGAAGCGATGAATCCCGTAACCTCGGGGTCTTACCAGTCACTGGCACTCCCAAGAAATCCTTACTACTATTTGGCACCCCTAAATATATTTTAATTTTAAAGCAGATGATACATTATCAGAATTCATCAAAACAGAAAATCACAGTGTAATTAGGTTTACAGCGACTAAACGAAAGATAAGAAAGAAAAAAATTGTTCTGTTGAAAAATAACGAATTAGCATCGTAATTCTGCAGTCCTACACAGTTTGGGTTACCCTACGGTTGCCAGGTTTATTGTGTTTAATTGTTTAGTAGTGCTTGATAGTTGACTATTTGCAATTTTAGGGCGGCCATTGATGTAGTACACAGTTTGTCACCAGAGTGCGTGTTATTAAGTCATGGTGGACCCAAACGTTTCTCGTTACCTAATGCACTGTTCGTATATTCAAAAAAACACAACAACGCGAGACTACTCATGGGCTCTCGTGTTTCCAGCCGAGCATAATTATCCAAGCAACAGCCATTAATTAGTATCGCTAATTATGTGGAACGGCCGGGCGAGTACTATACGCCCGCTCGGTCTTGCCGATGTCGGTTTATCCTATTTGTCGTGCATAAATAGCAGATTAATGCCGCCGATACCGATGCAGCGTGCATACTAATGCGGGTTCAAAGTTTATAGAATCTAATTAACCATATTAGTGCCTATGAACTTAATAAAGACACTTAAACCAGTCTGCATTAGGATTTTACATTGACACTCGTCAAGATACCTACGACTGTGGACAAGCATCCATAAATCCATCAGTATACATGCAACTGTATTACTTGGATCGCACCAGGAATAAAATATCGGATGGAGAGAAAAAGCAAGCTGATTACGGATTAAAAGAAGCGGAAGTAGCCCAAGAAAAAAGTTGCATTTAGGCCCCTTGGGAGTATCTGGTCTCTTACTCTCATCGTTCCTCAACCAAAGCCATAAGAGAGGATGGGGGAGAGCTGCAATGCCGGCTCTCTTCTCTCTCTCTTCTCTCTCTCTCTCTCTCTCTCTCTCTCTCTCTCTCTCTCTCCCCTCTCTCTTTTCTTTTTGGGGCTGTTTGACATAACCAGTTTGAAGCTGCGGGCAAGGACATCTCTCGACAATCACCCGTTCCTGACCAGCACAATAACTCATTCTCATCCATCCATCCATTCGCCATTGAGATATCGATGATATGATCAGGAACTATTAAGTTAGGTTAGGTCTGACCACGTTTCTTCACCATTTTTCACTAGGAGCTCATGAATATTTTTACATTGTTGCACATGTTATATTACGAGGTACTTATTTATGTACACGTGCGGATACATGACTTGCACTAGACACAGATTTTCAGGATTTCCAGTGTTATTATATTATAAAAATTAGCTTTTTGGCAAATTTAACATCAAGACTACAGTGAATCATTACTTTAATTTCTTGCGCTGTATAATACCTGCTTTTGCAATTTTTTGTTGTTGGAGAACATCCAATGCAGTATCTCTGATCAGGTATCTAAACATGCTACGTGGATGTTAAGTGAACGCTCTGTACTATTACATGTCATAACCACATCAGGAGTGGCAAACTGGCAAGTACCAGGTGAATGTCAGGATGTCAAGATACTAACGTATTACTGGATTCTGTGACGTTCAACTAAATGCTGTAGTAATTGCATCGATAGAAGCAACTTGATGGAGAATCAGCTTTGTGGAAGTCAAACCTATTGGTTGTCCCATGGGTACCTGGTACATATACGATTCGTATGAATAGTACCTTAACCTATACCGAGTAAAATAAAATCAATAGTAATAAGATACTATATGTATATAGATTTAATGAAAATATGACTTAATTAAGATCGTTTGCAGAATGACTTATATTGTTCGAAAAGCATGAAATCCATTTTACACTGGTTGCGAGTAATATTATTCGTGTTTATAATCGATCCGGTGAAATCCTATTGACAACTATAGTGTTCTAAAATAGGACAAACATAAACGTAATGATTAAAATTCTTGCTCGATCTTCTTTTCTTATACGATGCTTCCCGCTATTACTTCTCTCTACGCAGGTTATGGACTGCGTGCAAGATCGCCGTCGGGACATGATCGTTAAAGCGTTATAGAAGCGACTTCCACGAAAAACTGGATCTATTCTCGAGGGTCCTTACGATTGGTTGACTCCTTCGATCGTTGCTAAAACTGTAAATGCCTCATTCTCTATTGGATACCCTGTTGAGACACGGACACCGATTGTTTCCTTTTATATCGTTATCTTATTCCTCTAACCTTTTTCACCAACCGTGTATTATTATCTACTGCAAAGACGATCGCTCCATATTTTGTAGTACGTTGATCGTTTCTGGTTGATATGACGATAAGAAATATCATGTCAATTTCTATGCCTAATTAATTCAAAATGATAATAAATTTCTCCTATAGTTACTTTATGTTTATCCCAATATCCTTACTATAACTAATTTCCGGCAAACCAATTACGGTTTTCATTATAGCGCACCCCAGTAAAACCATTAACTACGTGTTAATAGGAGTATAGATATAATATACTTGACTTCGAGTCAAGTGTAACATGCGATGTCTATAGAAGTGTATTCGTACGATAAAGCCTACGAGGAAATCTTACATTAACAAGTAAATCTTTCTTACCCACTTCTTTGCCAGCCATAATGGTTAATTACTATCCGGGGAATGAGCCCCTGAATAGACGTAAAGGTGCAAAATCTTTATGATCCTCGCAAAATTCTCATGCAATCACAGACGACCACTCTCGCAATCAATAAATTAACGCCTGAAGGAAATTCCCTTGTGATCTTTAGGTTAGACTTTCTGAGGTTAGAAATCGAACAAGGTTTTCATCTACAGCCGTCCGGTACTGGAAGCCCAACTAACTGCGTACACCTAACTGCTCTTTATAATCGAATCTTGACAAACCTCATCTCGTCTCGGTATTATACCCACGAAATCACTGAACAAGCGGAAGTATTATATATCGAATAACGGTGTCACCGATTACCGGATATCGCAAATATCTTCTAGACTCCACATTACTTCTTACGAAGAAAATTAGCTGTAATCTCAATGAATCAATCTCTAAAAGAATCTTACGGCTTCACTGATTATGAGATATTCAAGAGAAGGCGGAAATTGCCTATCGGCTTATAGATCGTAAAATCTCCAAGTCTGCCCATCTACAATTTATTACGTGAAACGGTATAGTCTGTCAATGAGTAAAAGAAGTTTTGGAGGGGCCATCTTCCTATGAATTTTAAGGTACAAAAATCTCCTAGACAGGATCTTTTACGCGCGGAACAACTGTACGTGAACAAGACATACATATGTCTATTTGAATAGTTCACGAGGGCATTCTCATGGTTCTCGACAGTCGATTACTGTAACCTGCCTTTATGTAGGATCACGACGAGGCTCTCACCGTGTATCTAGCCTCGACGTAGCAAACAGCCTTTAACCAGAGAAATTGGCGGCTGCCCGACACCGCGATTCGCGATAGGAATTTCGCGCTTGTTACCACTGCTTCGTAACTGTTTTCAATCTACCTGGCGGCCGTCAGTTATGCGCCTTGCTCTTCCATCAAGACAGAATAAGATTATCCAACGAGTATTTTCATAGTGTCGACATTGAAACACGAGGTGGATCTATTAGCCACGTATCTTATGTACGCTTACTAGTCACGGGGTGGAAGCATCTACAAGGACGTCAATGAAACTCGTCCAGAGACAAATAGCTGGTAATAAGAGTAGGAGTGATAGAAGCGTAGGAGAAAATGGCGGAATAACGGTACGGCTTGTAAAGCCATGCATTTCAGGCACATCGTTAGATACGGAACAAGTTGTACACTTTTAAAGGATCCTCAAGTCGGTTACGTGGAGACTCAAGTAACTCATTGATTGAAAGGGTAATTTCACAATGGCACCAAGATATAATGTGAATAACTCGTATATCTACGTATACTGTATGCTGGATAAGAGTAGTGGGACTTGTATCGCAGCACGATGAAAAAGCCTCTTGAATGTAATCAGCCGCATTCATCCTGCCACTCACTTCTTATATGCTAGGTCACTCTGCCGTGTTTACAAGGTATACCGACCTACCGCAATATTATGATTGTGCGTGATTCAATGGAAGATGCCGAAATTGACTGGATCTCTTTCAGAGTCGTTACACTCATAACGAAGCAATGGTAATTATTTAGTCGACGGCCACTCGATTTAGCATCGTACACACCGTGTTTCTATCCATTGGGAACTGTTTCGTATGAACGGGCCTGTACGGGCGCCGTAAGGTTGTCAACAGCGGCCTTAATTTTTCACGGCGTTAATTTGCCAATGATTATACACTCTGGACCGCATAACTGGCCTACTTCTTCAGACCTGTCAGCCACGAAACCCGCATACATATGTACATACAAATTGCAATCCCCTGCATGTTATTTACCCTGGAAGGATTCACCCTGCGGATCCACCCGAATACTTGGAATCTTATTCGACAAAGGATGACGTGACCGCATCCCTATAAAGTACAGTTAAGATACAATCCTACGGATAATTAAGCGCAAAAGACTTATTATCTTTTAAAATTGTCACACTAACCATACTTTCTGATTCTAATCTAACAACTCCCAACAAACACAATAGCTCCTGTAAATCATGCACAAGTTGTAATTGCCCGGCGACCCTCTAGGAGTGAAATCGTGATGGAAAGAAAAAAGGAAAAAAAATAATCAAAGGCAAGAGATAGTTAAGAGGCGCATAATGCGTAGACGTTCCACGTATCGGCAGAGAACGAGGCAGGCACAGAGAAGATCGGTGTAAATTGGCATTGCGGAATTTGCCTGGCAAGTTCTGTCACGGATTCTAAAGTCTGGTAATGACACGTCGAGTCCGTGCGAATGCTCATTTATCCTTCGTATCTCGCGGGACTCGGGATAAGAAAACTTAACAAAAATTTCACAGCCTATATTTTTCATCGGAATAAGGTCCAACACTGAGCGTCGTCGTGTGGACGTTGGACGCATGTAGAATTTTCGTAGATCTGGATATAAGGAATTTTGGGAGAAACAAGACCAAGCATTATACTAAGCATATTACTATAGAAGCACAAAAGGTTTTGGAGTCAATGCACGGTCGCGTGGCGCGTGTGTGCATATGGTAGAAAGTAGCCTTCCAGTGTTAAAACACCTCGAAAACATACCTGCTTCTATAGTTAACACATTGTTCTTTTAACAGCATTACTTTTGCATCAAAACTAACAACACACGTCCCTATCGACCAACCAACAATTCGGCTAATTATTCCTTAACAGGCCTCGATTCACCTTCGTTATCTCGTCTCAACACTCGTCAGGCTCTTTTGTTAGGGCTCCGAATTAATCCCTCCTCGTTTTCAGAACGCTCACACACAAAGAACCGGATAACTCCCAGTAATTCCCTTAATGTCTTGCAGTACGAACCGTTTAAAGAGTTCCAGGGGGATGATTCTCCTGTGGTAGAACAATTTTATAAGGACGAGATGGATCTAATTATGCATACCGATTTTCAGTGGAATGCATTACATGATAATTAACAGGAAAGAGATGATTTGAACGTTAAGTAAACATTTTTTGGCGTTTTACAGGTGCGTATAGAAGAATCACGTTGAAAGTATTACGTCAAAATCTTAGGAAAGACTCTCGTATTAAAGATAAAAAGGGAAGGTAAGCAATCTCTTCTATTCTCCTGTTCGACAAAACCAGCGTCCGCCACGCTTCGTCCATTTCGTTCGTTCCGGGAGACCCAACCCGACTTTTGCAAAACTCGAGTTAAGGCGTCGTAGCGCCTTAACTGTACATAGCATATCTACTAGCGCTAGAAGTTTCCGATGCTTGTATGGAGCACCTACCCATCTTCCTGAAGTACCTACTTCTAAGCAAAAGGCAGGTAGACAAGCCGACCAAGAGAGACGTAGGGAGTTACCTTCTGGAGTTTGTATGACAATGGACTGCGTAGTGGGGCCTCTTCCTCGCCGAGGAAGCGAGTCACGCTCGCATCATCACGAATGCTGCCGGCATTCACAAGCTCCGCAACTCTCTTTCCTCGCACTCGAAACCTTCACGGTAAATGCGGCACACGTGCTAAGCACAGACCAACCGAGTAACAACAACCACGGACCGTCACGAACAGCTACCGTGTTCGAGAATTGTCCCTTGAATAAAGGGTCTGTGCGCGTTGTGAATAAATGCTTGATAATAACGAGTTCTTTACACCATTGACTCAGTATTTATTTTGTAGAATTAAAGTCACATGGGGAGATATCTTGATTCAACCAAAAAGACCAATTTAACGAATTTGATTACCTGATTTTCGTGTTTGATTGGATTTCTTTAATATGCGTAGTATACAACAGATTTTCTGTAATCTTCAATATCCATACCATCAGGGTCTTAAAGCATTAAAGCCTATAGATCTTTTTATCACTTATGAGTATAGAAAATTTGGAAAATTCGACATATTACAAATTTCATTGATTCACCGTAATCCTATAATACGATTATTGATACCTTGCTTCATATTTCGATCAAAGTCCATCGAACAGCTTTACCGTCAGCAGCAGGACTATCTTATGAAAAAAGTGTATTACAAGTTTTTCTTATTACGCTTCTAGGTTGGAGTGGATCAAAACATGACTGTTTGCAAGAAGATGAGCACTTTAGGAACAACAGACTCTATAAGCCACACTCATCGAGTAACGTAAGGTCCTTAGACTGATAATGGTGACAGTCACTTTGTCCTGCTGAATAAGAGTTGTCTTCCTCCGAAACAATTACCGTGTAGAACGATTACACCGCTCGGATCGAGAGCCTCTACCGATTGACGACAGAGTCGAATGGGTGCAGAAAAAAATAAAGAATCAGAGGGAAAAAGGAAGGTAAGAAAATGACAGCCACGTTGTATCCCATGGTAAGGCTATGGAAGAGTGCGAGCTTTTTAATTTTATGAGGGGCGTTTATCTTACGATTATGTTGATAACTTCTCGGTAGAGGCTCGTAACGTAAATTGGACAAATGCCGGAGCTCACTCGGCACCCGGACATTACGCACTCTACATCGAAATTGACATCGTCCTGAGATCTGACACAGCCTCAAGATGGATTTCGTAAATATTTATTCTCTTTTTTTATTCTGCCTATCCGATATTGCAAAGTGAATATCTATAAAAAATCCTTCGTAGAAACGATATGTACAAATGCTTGGAGTCAGCAACGCCTAACCGATCGAGAGCTGAGTTGTAACTTGATAAACAAGTTTACTTGGAGAAGCCGGTATCATATATTTTCATACGGGGTTGTCCCATGTAGCCCAAATGCTAATTGCCGTAGCAGCCGAAGAAAAAGCATCATGCAATTACGTGGACCCAGTGTTATCTCACACATCCAGTATGCCAAGGTACACGTCCATCCGCTGTAGCTTCTCCAGGGTCCCGATAGCTACCAGAAGATGGTGTTGCTCGTGATTTGCAGCACCACCGATAAGAAAGTGTGAGACTTCAATCGGACATAAGGCTAGCCTGTGGTATGTGGATGAGGCAGTCGAACTGCATTCAACTGGTTGCAAATACTGCGACAGGATCAACTTCTGCCTGTTTCAGGATGGTACAAGGATGCATGATTCAAGTCGAGACCAGTGACTGTTATTATTAGTCCAATAAGTAACTGATCTGATAGTGATTCTAATTTCAAAATTTATCACGATAGACCACAAATCATATTCATATGTATATTTACATACAGTATATCTCTTCTGAAGGCACCTTCTTTCTTACAAAGAATCACGTGAACTTTAAGGAGCCACCTACGTACTGCGTACCAATTTGATTGCATTCTTGGTATCCTGTGGGAGTGGCAAATCCCACTTTGCAGGAAACAGGAATCTGATGATTTTTATACCGGCAGTCAATTCTTTTCTTCGAGTTTATTAGCTATAATCGCGCCCCCGCAATTTGCAACGTAAGACGTTTAATCAGTCTTTTCCGTGAAGCAGTATGTCCAGTATGTAAAGTCTAGCTTATAGCCTTATTTTGTCTTTTGCGTAAGTAAAAAATTATTTCCCCAGGTGATCTGTGTCTCTCGAAGATGAAGGGAAAGTTTTCTGATCGTTCCTGGGTAAATACCAAATTACCCACGATAATGTCGACGCGGAGTAGGTATTCACGGCGTAATACGTGAGGAATAGATGGAGATAGAGACGTGATGCATGGTCACGATTAGGCCAATAGGCAGCGGCCATCGTGCCATTAAAGATAAAACCCTCACCGCCCCAGAATGGATCGGTGGACTTTACAAGTGCATTATGCGTTATGCTTCATTTATTCGTCGGATATCCAATCATTGCCACAGCTAATTAAATTCTTGATCACAGCTAAATTTAGCCATGAAATATCGAATACTTTTAAGAGTGCAATGTCCCTCCTAAATTTCTTTCCAAACTAAATTGTCCAGTCAACCTTGGCTACTTGCATTCCAAACTCGCCTCAAATTCTACTTAACAGTACCTTCTCATTGTCGTCGAAGCTAACAAATATCTATCACGTGTATATACTCGGTGATACAGCAAATATCATATCCAATGATTCATTATAGTACAAAGAAATCTAATATAATCCACAAAGCAGATACGTACGGAAAGATCATTAGTTGATTGTATTATGCTAATATCACAGACCAGTTCGATGGTATAATTAAATTCATGCACGCTTCGTGAACCGTACAAAGAATAACGAGGAAAGATAAAGGAAGAAAAATTTCTTAAAAAAGTAACGCGTGAAAGATTAGAATTTTAATAAATTCACTGGAAAAATTCATGCATCTTTTATAGAATTAATAATAAATAATCACTCGAATCTTCCTCTCACCCTGTTAAGTAAAATTCAGTATCTTCTTGCACTTACTTGTGAAGCACCCGTTACACTCGACGACGTTGATGTTCATAGCGCACCGAATGTACGTCGAAACGTGTAATTTCGCGAACGAACCGCTCTGGCTATACTCCGTAGCCGTTAACTTCTCAAGCGTTCAATCCATAATGCCCTGACGACTAGTTGCAGGCGATTTACACGACGTCAAGGTACAACGCGAGTGGGATCCCACTCCAAGGAATCTATATATCCGAGGGTCAGCGATTCCGAAATCGCATTCGGGACTTTCGGTTTACCGTTCTAACTCTGGTGGACACGGTCAGAGTTCACAATGGATAAGTTAGCTGGTTACGGTTGTAGCTCGTGCCTGAGCAACATCGACTTCACCACTATAGCCCGTGATTCCACATGTTAAACACTTTTAAGCTCGGTTCACACGACTAAAATACAGCCATCACATAAAGACATTCCTCAATGAATTATACAATGTGTTAATCAAATAATCATTTCGATGAAAGGTTACCATTGACTATTATTATTAGCATAACAAAATGGCAATGAAGACGCGACAACTTTTATTCGATAGATATAAATGTAATCGTGACAACAACTAATTTTTTATGTACTCATTTTAGATAACAGTTGAAGCAAACAATCGGTTTCTGAATCGTTTTCTCTATAATTAAAGAATTTACCTGTGACCGGTTGAATCGTTATCGATTAGGTTCATACACGAAATTTGGCTCCTTGTCACGGTTCTAGCTGGTAGATTTAATAATCCAATACACCATAAAAAAAAAGTCTGCGTACTGTGTCGTTACATTCCGTAGGTATTCGATTATTTGTCAGGGCCCAAAATGATCGGTATAGTGGGCCCTTTCGTCGACTATTAAAACCGGCCTATAAGTACTTAGTTCGCGTAGTTGAGTGCGGGCGTAATAAGACTGCCTGCTGACGGCGGTAGCGCAGATCGTGCCCGCAAGCGGCAGGAACCCCTCTCTACGTGGGCACTCTCTTGAACTCACCTCCAGCAGCAAGCGCAGCCAGCATGGATGGCTGCCTTGGCTGCCTACCGGGCCCGAGTTCCGAGTGGGTCCCAACCGTAGGTCCCAGCGTGAATCTAAGTAGTCGCTTTGCCTTCTTCGCTCGGCTCGGATCACGCGACGCGCCGGCCCTTTTTTATACTTCTTTACTCGACCTGACTACACGTAGTTTTAACTTGGGACAGATTCACATGCGCCAAAGGGGTCCCCACGTGCCGGATAGGCCTTACTGTCGATAAGGCAGATCCTTACCTTGTTTACCTACTCCATACTTTGTAGAATATTTAATGCTTCTCTGATGCTAAGAAAATTTATACACAATGTTAGCTTGTAGCGTTTTAATAAAATTATATGCATCAATTGACAGTATTAATTGATGAGTATTGAGGTGTAATGAGGAAATTTATAGGAGATTAGGGTTCTGATTTATGAATCGATTACTTGGCTTTCGTTATTCCTATGGGTTTACATGTCACTGCGTATACATATAAACGATTGATATAAATAGGGCCAATGATGCGAACGATGTTCCACGGCTGGTTTTATGAGAAAGTTTTTAAACTTCTAAATGATCCTGAAAGATACCAGCTTCGTACGTAAGTGCCTGATAATCGTTTGAAGTTAGTTTACGGCGAGTATCAATTAAAGGATAGAGTAAAATTTATCAGGCAATGTTTTCCTGATTTCATGGACAAACGTTATCTTGCACTTTATTAGAAAGAAAATAATTAAAAAAAAAATTTCAATGTACATACCTGTTGCAATTCTATATTTGAAGTGTCAATATTGAAATCTACGTAGTAAGTATTAAAATGGTTCTCCAAGCTTCTTCAGCTTTCTGAGTAAAGCTGGCTTGGTAATCAAAGCTCTCTCAATGGAATTGACGAGAACTCGGGTCTGATTATAGGGTGGAAATGGCATGCCTTCTAGACTATAGACGTAGATAGCGCCATCGATATCAGCCGCGACAAGTTGACTTCCGTTCTTAGTGAACTCAAGTAGCAGAAATCTCTCAGCGTGCGTGGAAATCGTGATCGAGGTCGGCACGTAAGTCTTCCTCTTGATATCCCAAAGACAGATCTCGTTATTAACGGTACAAGCTATCACTGTGGAAATTGTAGGACTCCAAGTAGCAGCCCGTACGCAGGCCATCTGCGTAGACAAAGTAATCAGTGGCTCGAAGATCCCCTCAGCCCAGATCCTGGTGCACCAATCGGCACCGCACGTAAGAAATATCTTTGAACAAAACGGTGAGAATTCCATCGAGTAGATAGGACCGTCGTGCGCCAGGAAGCCCTCGATATGCTGATGAAGATAATTCGTTGAGCATCGATGAACACAGCCTTCGTCAGACCCAACAAAGTATATGTTGCTCAGGGTAGGATGACGCTTAAGCAACAGTGCACCAGAATTCCTGCTTATGGGTATATCGTAAACGGCACAATGATTTGTTCTCTTGACCCCCCTTATTTTTCCTTCTACCCTGGATATCCTCATGATCTCCGTAGCCGTGAAGTCCTCGCCAGACCGATAACACAGGATACGGCCATCTTGGTTACTCGTGTAAATTTGTTCCTGAAAATCAAACTGCTCCTCGCCTTCCCACCACTGTACCTGCCAATGGGGTGCATACGAGGGTGACGCGGATCTGCGACTAGAACGCATCACCACCAGATTCAAGCTACTTACGTCGATGACCTTAACGACGCCGTCATAAAATCCTACTGCCAATAAATTCGGCTTATCCCTACTCCAATCTATGTCTGATACCTGACTATTAAAAGTGTAAACGCGACCTGGTAGGCTGGGATTCTTTATGGTCCAGATCAGTACCAATCCTGTCTTGGAATCTACACTTGGTGCAGCACCGTAACCAGCGGCCAGGACGTTCTGGTTTATGTAATTCCACCGGAAGCACGATACTGGTCGCCCCTGCGTAATGTAATATGCATGCTTCCACAGTAGGTCTAGACTGTAGGTGAACTCTAAACTCAAGCTGCATGGATCTTGTCCAATAAGACCCTTGAATCTCTTCTGCGCCACGATGTACAGATTGCTGGCAATAATTCTCGTCACGATTCGTACAGCATCCCTGAATTCCTTAGTTTTGCCTATTATTGCCAACTGATCTTCAGGGTTCATAGTATCCATTGTTGTCAGCTTTGGTAACTTCATCCTGTTCTCCTGCATATGTATCATTTCTTCATCTTGCAGTTTTAACTCAATACTTTTGCCTACCATTGCTCTAATAGGATAACTCGACGAACCTCTCCTTTCCATAGACGCTTCATAGCCTCGTCGGTGAAAAGCACGAGGCTACCCGTCAATCCTAGGGCTTCCATCTCAGCAATTGTGTCGTACAGTACCCAGTTATTGACAAATGTGCCCTGATTACGACGCTGATGTCTACCCAAGTAACTGGACCTCGTTTTCATGTGGACGCAAGGTGTCTGAGTCTCGGCTGTAGCTAATTTCCTATTCGACCCTGCGCCCACTGTAATATATTCATAACGCTCATTATCACTCTTCACAGCTTGACCCTCTGGTGTTCTTAAATCTTCAGTAAGCTGTGGCATCTCAAAGATGAAGACCGTTTCTGTCTCCTTAAGAGTAATTGTTACCTTGGCAGGAGGTACAAGAAAGATATCAGAGTTGTACCTGAAAGAAGTAATTACTATTTCACAAAGTTATTTATCAAATTTGTCTATACTCTCACCTGGGTAAGCAAAATTGCGAGGGGGCCCTGTCTTCATCAATTGATTGCAAAGGCAATTCCTGGATCTGTGTCGACGTCAAACTGTCGAACACTATGTCTTCTGGTACCAGAACTGCAGTTTGCACGGATGATGTTTTTATGACAAGAGAGGAACTGGCCTTAAGTCCTCCGTGAGCGGAAGCGGATATCACTAATTGCGAACTGCTTGGTGCTTCCCGGAAACCGAAAGTATCAAAGGCCGTCACTTGCTTCTCCTCTATACTGGGATAGAAAAGATGAACCAATGGTTTTGGCGTCATATCCACGCCATCTTCTATTACACGAAGATCCTGTCGTTGTTGAAGAATTGACGTTATATTTTTTGGAGCGGCCCTACGGATTCTCCCGGAGGTGTTGATCTTCATCTTCGAGGAAGTTATACTCTGAGCTCGGGAACTGAACTTTTGCGAGTCGCTATCGCTTGGTCTCATTTTTCTTGTAATTTATTGATTAATTAATACCAGAAGATCCTCGAGATATCAGAACTGAATTCCAAACAAAAGAACCGCACGGTCGGAATGTAATTACAAAACCGCACATGAACTATGTAGGTCAAAAAATGTAGTTGTCGTGAGCCTATTTAAAAACAATGTTTCCTTAGCGACTTTCTTGAATAAATAACACTTTGTGTAAAATCGTGCCACGGGCAACCTTGTACCAGGAGTTTTAGTAGCCCCTGGAAACGTGATACATCAATACAAGGCTTCACTATTCTGTATTACCGACCGTTATAAGTATAGTGAATTCTAAAAATATAGATGTAAACTTTCACTGGAGGCAGCACCGTCCTCTAGATATTTCTATCATTATGTAGATAAAGTCAGTCACTAATTTACTTCTGACATAAATAATCCTTTGTGTCTCGGTGGTAGGTACTTTTAATGGTACATCAACTTTGAGCTCGTTTAAAATAATTGACCGTCAATAAGTTATAACATTTTTTCCTTATAAAAATATAAACAAATTTTAAGTTTTTTTTTAACTGTGGGTAAATCTATCATCATGAAGCTATTTTCTACAAAAAATATACAAGGCATTAAATTCGGTCACGGATTTCGAATACTGGTACTCAAGACATTAAAAGAAAATTCTGTAAATACTTTTTGAAGATACAACCGGAAATCCGGCGGGTAAGGCTGGGGGGCCTCCAATAATGTTCAATATTATATTTCAAAGTGAAGTGGTCTTCTCCTAAATATGCCCGGAATGAGTCTTTATTTTATAATTTAATTTTGATATGAAAAAATATAGTAAAATTTTTGTTTTTTCGCATACCGACTATTCATATATTTTTAAAAATAGAACTTCTTTGTTGTTGCTAGGTATACAGTAACGTCCAATTGAAGTGCAACACTTAAATTTTTTTACATATCTGTGAAAGTATGACAGATTTCGAAAAACTAAAGACATGTTTTTTAGGAAATTTCCTTCCCGTTTGAATGGTAAAGGTTTTATCGCGATCGGATACAAAATGGCCGAATGGCAGGGGTTGGAGTGAAAAAGTGGACAATTGCTTGGCGTGCGTGTAGGGTAGTAGTCCCCCGAGCGCCTCGAGCGAAACTCGCAAAATTTAGGCGTTTTTTCAAACGGATAATTTAACCCCTTAGCGTACTCGTATTTGGATGTTTAAAAGCGCGTTTTAATCGATGAAATCCCAGCTACAACGTGGATAAAAATGAAACTTCTATTTCATCGCTTTCCTAATGAAAAATGGCGGGGAAGCTTCGGGTGCGCTTGCGAAATCTCGAAATCTCCGTCACGGGATCATCTTCGAGAACAATAATCTGCAGTATCATTAAAGACGATATCATGCAGAAACTGGACCAGATTGACCGGCGCGTTCGGAAGTTATGGCCATTTAAGTGTTTTCACTTCAAGGGGGTGTAACTCCCCCTAGAGTGATCCTACAGGGGTTCAATGGGGGTGTTTTTTTAATGCCGAAGGATGCTCTCTCTCGTGCTCTAATTAGAAATATAAATTTTCTTCCGGAACTACTAGATCTCGAATTTTTTAAAAAGTTCCAAAATACACTTTTTCACTCCAACCCCTGCCATTCGGCCATTTTGTATCCGATCGCGATAAAACCTTTACCATTCGAACGGGAAGGAAATTTCCTAAAAAATGTGTCTTTGGTTTTTCGAAATCTGTCATACTTTCAGAGATATGTAAAAAAATTCAAGTGTTGCACTTCAATTGGACGTTACTGTATATTGAGACGTTTCGCGACTTTGGATGAATGTGACTCGCGAGACTGATAAAGAGTTTTGTACAATAGTACCCAGGGGTAATTAGTTACCCTGACGAATTTACATGGAGAAAAATATTATTGTCGCAATAACATGTGAGCACGCGTAAACGTATTGGTTTAGGTCCGACAAGAATTCATGTACACAAAACTCAAAATTATAAGTAATTTTAATGAGCACCGCTAACCATGCGACCGTATAAGAAACTGTAAAATTGTAGTGTATGAATCATGTTAAATTATACATATTAAAGAGAGTAGGTCGAGTCTCGCGCCAAATACAGGCAACCCGCCGTACATGGCACTGCACGCCGAGACTCTTTACTCGAAGCATCTCTTGTACCTGTGTTTGGAATCAACCAACTTATGAACAGCTATGTATGAAAAAAAAGTTATTGATACATTCACTATAGGAATCGAGGGTGCTAAATTGATTGTCATCAAAATCAATGAGATTGATGTACGAGATGAGGGAGTATTGAGATGGCAAGTGAGATGATTTTATTTCAGGTCCGTCATCGTCGTCGTCGTCGTTATCTTCTTCGCACATCCATTTACTTTTTCACACGATGGATGGCGCTGGCTGCTTTGCCTTATTTAGCTATGTGTACTCTGGATGGTGTTGGTAATTTACGATTGCACAATAAAATCAAATACAATTTGTACACGCAGCTACCGTTCACACCGAATTTCTAATACTGGAAATGGCTAAGGCTGCTTTCACAATAATATAGAATTATGAAATCTTTAGCTCATACGGAAAGTGTGACAGCATTCATATGGAGCGCGTGTGTATAATGGGTATACGTATGTGTGTTGCGACATAGTTCCTCGTATTTCAGGTGACAGTTTTTAGAGATATACGATGTCCAGGTGTTTCTCTCCGTAGTTTCCTGTATGTAGGTATCGGACGTGGAAGTCCAGAGTGCCCAGATATTCGTCTCCGTAATTTCCTGTATCTAGGTATTTTCCAGAATAGAGAAAGAGATAGCTGAAATAACAATACAGCAGGTCGCACGATGCATCCGGTGATTGTAGACCAGCTGACAACTGGGATGATAATAGTTCAGAACCACAGGTGATCATAATGATCCCGGGTCGTCGAATATATTATCGTTGTGAGAGGTGTTGACTCAAACAGCTACTAATTACGATGACGTTGGGAGCTGAGTCTTTTTTTGGTAGGACTTTCGAAATGAGGTAGATCCGTACTCCTAACAGTTCTATTAAAATAACTTGATTGCAAGCTGATACAGATGTTTTTATAAGGTCGTTCTCTGCATTAAGAAATATCACAATGACTCCTTAGACTTGGTGTGACTATGAGAGCTCAGACAGCTACTAATCAGAATGGCGTTTGGAACTGAACTCTTGAAGTATTTGATTTGGTGCAGTTAAGTCGATTTCTGACAGCGCCGGCACAATGACTTTGCTGCAGAGAATCTGGAAAGGACAGCAGAGTTCCTGATACTCAGATGAGACATTATGCTCCCTGAGACCAGAAATTGCTAAGCATGAACTTCGACAATTTGCAGTAAAATACTGTTCACTGGCTCGCCCTAGAAAGCAGGATTGGTTTCCTAATTGATTTTTAGCATTTATTGTTTTTCAAGATTTTATTACTCCTTGTCACTTTGTGGTGTACACTGCAGGACAATAATACCGTCCTTGGGTGGAGCTAGTAGGAAGCGGGAGTAGGGCGACCGGCAGTGGCGACTGGTGGCGAGCAAGCCAGGCCGTCGCGTAGAGAGGGTAATCTATTGCCCTCGCTCGGGACGGCATGTCTGTCCAGAGTCCAGGCGTCCCGTATAAGAGTGTCTCAGGCAATTTCAACAGAGTCCGCTTAAGTCCCTCTCACTCGCAGTTAGTGGAGTCCCAGAGATAGCCTGCACTGTGTATAA
>JARQTC010000636.1:0-14412 GCA_030142495.1 Cephus runcator
CCCCCCCCCCCCCCCCCCCCCCCCCCCCGCGGATCCCGTGCGGACTCCGACTGCGGGCGGCTCCGGTCCGAGGGTGGCTAGCGTGGGGGTCGCACCAAAGGGGCCTGGCGGGCCCGTGGGCCTGCCGCGCCCCCCCTCGAGTGGCCGCGATGAGCATCATGCTGCCGCGGGAGGGTGCTAACATATCCTATGCCGAGGCCCTGGCTAGGGCGAAAAAGAACATATCCTTGGAGGAGATTGGGATAGCCGGGATGCGCCCGAGGAGAGCCGTAACGGGAGGGCTCATCCTCGAGATCCCGAGCCCCGGGGGCGCGGAAAAGGCGGATATGCTGGCCGGCAGGTTGCGGGAGGTGATCGGCGGGGACGCGAGGGTTGCCCGCTCTGAACGAATGGCGGAGGTCCGGGTCAGGGACCTGGACGACTCCGCCACACCCTCCGAGGTAGGGGACGCTGTCCAGAAGGCCACGGGTGCGGACCGAGCGTCGATCAGGGTGGGCGAGGTGCGTCGACCGCCGGGAAGGGGTTTGGGCACGGCATGGGTCCGGTGTCCTGTGGCCGGCGCCAGGAGGCTTGTGGCGGAAGGGCGGCTTAGGGTGGGGTGGTCGTTGCCGAAGGTCGACGTCCTCCCCACTCGGCAGCTCCAATGCTACCGGTGCCTGGAGTTCGGCCGCGTGCGGGACATGTGTGGCAGCGCCCACGATAGGTCTGGGTGCTGCTATGCGTGTGGCCGGGAAGGACACCGGGCCAGCCAGTGCATGGTCGAGGCGCGCTGCCCGGTGTGCGCGGACACCGGGAGGCCGTTTACGCACAGGCTGGGGGGGAAAGGATGCGCCACTCCCAGAAGGGGGGGGGGGGGGAAGGGCACCCCCTGTGGCGGTAGCGGCCGCGCCCGCTGCCGCTGGGGCTAATGAGGTGGCGGGCCCATCTGCGGGGCCGAGCCCTGTCAGGAAGGCAGGCGGATCGCCCCAATGGAGGCAAACTAGGAATCGTGATTCCCACGAGAAGCATCACGATACTCCAGGGGAACCTGAATCATGCCCGCCGTGCACAGGACCTCTTTGTCCAGAGCATGGCGGGCATGCAGGCGGGTCTGGGGGTGATCGCTGAACCCTACGGAGTCCCCCCCCCCCTTGCAGACTGGGCGGGAAGCGGTGGGGCTTTCGTAGTGATCACCAGAGGTAGGAGGTCCCCCGCTATGTCCGTGGTTGATCGCGGGGAGGATTATGTAGTGATGGACTGGGGGGGCCTGAGGGTGATGGGGCTGTATGCCCCGCCCAGATACCCCCTGGTCCGGTTCGAGGAACTGTTGGACCGGGTGGGGGAGGCGGTGTCGCGCCACCCCCATCTGGTGATAGCGGGGGACTTCAATGCGACCTCTCCCTGTTGGGGTTCAACGCGCGAGGATGCCAGAGGGCGGGCGGTTGCTGAGTGGGCAGCCTGCCGAGGCCTGGTTCTGTTAAACCGGGGGGGGGGGGGGTTCCTACCTTCGTGGGGTGGCGGGGGGAGTCCGTGGTGGACATCACCTGGGTCTCCCCCGCTGCCGCGCGCAGGGTGGTGGAGTGGGAGGTGGCCGAGGGGGTTGAGACCCTCTCGGACCACCTCTACATTGTTTTGAGGCTGGCACCCCCCACGGGGGTGGGTCGCCACCCTCCAGCCGCGCGGACAAGGAAAGAGTGTTGGAGCATCGGCAGGCTGGATGAGGACCGCCTGCTCGCTACGCTGGCGGCGGGAAGTTAGAGTCCTCCGGCGGGACCATTTGAAAATGTGGAGGAGGAGGCGGGGCGGCTCGTCCGATGCGTGGCTGATGCGTGTAGCGTTGCCATGCCCCGGCCGGGCCCCCCCGCCGGTCGTGCGGTGTACTGGTGGTCCCGGGAGATAGCAGAGTTGAGGAAGGCCTGCTCCCGGGCCCGCCGGTACTACCTTCGTGCCCGCCGGAGGGCGAGCAGAGACGAGGTAAGGGAGACGGCATTGTATGAAGCGCATAGGTCCCGGGTCGTTGCTCTTCAGGCGGCGATCCGGGATGCTAAGGCCCGGGAATGGGGGGACCTTCTGTCCTCCCTGGACAGGCCCCCTGGGGGCGCCCCTACAGGATGGTTACGGGAAAACTGTCCAGGGCGTCCCCGGCGGTGGGGTCCCTGGAACCCCGGGCCCTTGAAGGAATCGTGGAGGTCCTCTTCCATACCGGGGGAGGAAATTTGGGGGACTGGGGGACTGGGGACGGGGCGACACACCGGACATGGTCCCTGCACCCCCACTCGGGGATATGGAGTGGAGGGATGCCGTCCAAAGACTCGGCACCCGACGCGTGGCGCCGGATCTGGACGGCATCCCGGGCAAGATATGGAGGATGGCCCACGGGATGATAGGTGACCGGATGAGGCGGCTCGTTGAGGGCTGCCTCAGTAAAGGAACCTTCCCCCGTGGGTGGAAGGGGGGCCGAATGGTCCTCCTCCGCAAGGAGGGCAGGCCGACGGGAGTCCCCTCGTCATACCGTCCTCTCTGTGTGCTCGACGAGGCGGGCAAACTCCTGGAGAGGGTGGTGGTTGCTGGCCTCGTCGGGCACCTCGAACGGGTGAGTCCAGATCTCTCCGCGGATCAGTACGGTTTCCGCGGAGGCCGGTCCACGCTGGATGTGGTCCAGCGGGTCCGGGACCTCACATGGGAGGTAGCCCCCGGGGGGGGGGCACTGGCGGTAAGCCTCGATATTGTAAACGCCTTCAACACCCTCCCCTGGGAGGCGATTGAGGGGGGGGGCTGGAACACCACAGGGTTCCCCCCCATATTAGGAGGTTGATCCGGTCTTATCTGGATGAGAGGACGGTCACATATCGTGATAGGGAGGGGACCCCATACAATAGGGAAGTTACGTGCGGGGTCCCACAGGGGTCGGTTCTGGGCCCGACCCTGTGGGTGTGTTATGCGGACGACACACTGGTCTTCGCCGGCGAGACCTCCTGGTGGAGGGCCATTCGGCTCGCAGAGATGGGAGTGGCGCGCGTCGTCGCGGCGATCCGTGTCCTTGGGCTGCGGGTCGCTCCGTAAAAAACGGAAGCGATGTGGGTTTACGACCGCGGTCGGAACGGCCCGCTCCCGTCTGAGGCGCGGATCGCGATCGGAGAGGTCCAGGTGGAGATTGGGGAGACCATGAGGTACCTCGGTCTCACCCTGGACAGCCACTGGAGCTTCCGGGCTCATTTCGAGGGCGTGGAGCGCCGGGGGGTGGTGGCGGCTGCCGCACTGGTGCGGCTGCTTCTGAACTTCGGTGGTCCCAGGGAGGAGGTTCGCCGCCTCTACGTGGGGGTCGTGCGATCGATAGTATTGTACGGGTCGCCAGTTTGGGCTGAAAACCTCACGGCTGGCCGCCGATGGTGGGCCGGTTTGGAGAGGCTCCAGAGGCGGCTGGCTATGAGGGTGATAAGAGGACATCGCACGATCTCCGCGAGGGCGGCGATGGTGCTAGCGAGGGTGATCCTCTTTGACCTCCTCGCAAGGATAGATGCAGAGGTTTATTAGGCGACCAGAGCGGGTCGAGGAGGTCGAGGGGGTGACCCCTTGACAGCACGAGAGGAGGCAGCCCTGAGGCTCCGGGCCCGGCAGGACGCTCTGGCCGAGTGGAAGAGGAGATTGGAGGACAGCGCCGGTCATCGGACTGTCGGGGCGATCCTGGCCAACTGGGATGATTGGCTGGGTCGCGGCTGAGGAAGGTTGAGCTTCCGCCTCACGCAGGTGCTCATCGGGCATGGGTGCTTCGGTGAGTTCCTGCACCGAATCGGGAGGGAAGTGACGGCGCGCTGCCATCATTGTGAAGCCGACCGGGACACCGCGCAGCACACGCTGGAAGTGTGCCCCGCCTTCGGTGGGGAGCGCGGTGCCTTGGTCTGCGTCATCGGGGAGGACCTCTCGCTGTCTGCTGTCAAGGCGATGGTGGGCAGCAAAAGGAATTGGAATGCTGTGTCCTCCTTCTGCGAGACAGTTGTCTTGTAGAAGGAGGACGCCGAGAGGGCGCGCGAGGCCCTTGGGGGGCGCCGACGTAGGCGTCCCCCTCCCCCTGGCCCGGGTTAGGCCACAGGCCGCGAAGTACTGTGGACTTCGCGGCCATTGCAAGTGGCAGGCTGGGAGGTGGCAACGAGGGAAGTGGTTCCTCTACGTTGCCGAAAGCGGAGGGGTAGGTCCCCCCACCGGTAGATGTAAGTAGGGGGGAGGGGTCCCGGTTGCGTTCGTATGAGATCCCGGGGCCCTCCTGAAAATCCTAGGGTGGACCATCGTGGGGATTTTAGTGGGTAATAATCCCACACTACCCCGGCCCCTACCCCAGGGGTTGGGGTGTCTTGGTGAAGATTTCCCCCACGTAAAAAAAAAAACAAAAAAAAACGATCGCGCGATATGCTGATGTAAACAGCAAAGCTGTGCTTGGTGAGTAAATTCTAACGTACAGTATCAACATATGTTGTTCAGCTTTTCTATATACAGGGTGTTCCGAAATTATCTGATCAATAGGATATGTCGGTGTTCGGGAGACATCACTGATCACGAAAATGACCTTCCTTTTGTTCGGAGGGTCAGAGTTTTTAAATGTGAGCAGGTCAAAGTTGACCAATCAGAGCGAGGCATCAAGAGAAACGTAGGCACTACGAACTCTGAGTTTTATTCCCTCGCTTTTGTTTCTCGGTGGCTTTGGGCAGGATGACGTCAGCCGAAGACATGCCTATTGGAAACAAGAAACAAGCTACCGAAAAACAAAAGCGAGGGAAGAAAACTCAGAGTTCGTAGGTGCTTACGTTTCTCTTGACGCCTCGTTCTGATTGGTCAACTTTGACCCGCTCCCATTTAAAAACTATGACCTTCCGGACAAAAGGAAGGTCATTTTCGTGATCAGTGGTGCCTCCCGAACACCGTCATACCCCGTTGGTCAGGTAATTTTGAGACACCCTGTATACAATATAGATATATTTATATATAAATAAATATTACACATATAAATATTATTTAATGAATTTTGATTAATACTATTTTTAATATTTTCAGCAGGAAAGTTCAAGTCTATCTGGAGCCAGATATAAAATTCAGGAAGCATTTCGGCTGTTTTTCCTCGGCTAGCCGTAGCAAAACTATTCGATCTTATAACAAATCTTTGAGATAATAATTAACCTGTTAACCGAGCGGGACGTATAAATACGTCAAACGTGAATAATATCGGGTACGGGTAGGACGTATGAATACGTCCTTGAAATATATGTTGCACCCTGGAACGGGCGGGATGTATATTTTCGATCGAACAACAAAGGTATTAGTCATCTATACATGTCTCGACATGAATTTAAGACACGGAGGGAATCAATATAATTTTTAATTCGATATTTCCATTTTTTTTGTTGGTATTCTTTTCTATTTGTTTGTAATTTTGTATTTTCCTTTGTGCTTTATATATAAATAAACGAATAAATATATATTCCATAGTCTTTTCATTTATTTTAAGCATAAATAAAAAAAATAATAATATGAAATTACGTCCTCCGGGCGTAATTCTCCTGTACTGACACGTCCTAGTGAAAGAGTTCGCGCCCGTTGTATGATGCGTAATATAAAAGGGAGTTCCCCGATTAACAGGTTAAAAAATGATGAAAACTACTTACATTAAACGTTAAGTTACATATCCACCATGGCCAGGTAAATAGACAGATACGTGCTTTTTATGCAAGCAACGGCTTTGTAGGAACAATGACGCGTAAGATTTAAAAAAAAGCTATGTCAGTATTCAAAATTGGCAGTAAAATAATAGTTACTTTAGTTATTGACAAATGGCTCTTCCTGCAATGAATAATTCTCCTGATACTGAAGAAAGATCTAAAATGAAGAAGCAAAGAGAGCACAATGTATAATTAGTGGATTTTCCTGTTAGTGTTGATTTGTCAAATTTCCTTGATTTATCCGAGACATTATCCATTTTCCGAACTCTCTATTTGCATGGAGCTGCACATATTCAGAGGCGCTCTTGAAAGTTTCTAAACTCATCTCTCTTCACTCCCTCCAGTTTAAGGTTCCTCCATCCAACTAGAATTCATTCTCGACACCGCGTACCCTTAGTCCTGAAGCTCCGGGACTTTCCTGCCTCATCGTGCCCACAGTTTTGCCGCCCCTGCGCCCAACTCAATACCTTACCGAGACTCACCCCATTTACTCTTGAGAACTTTCCCAACGGATCAATACCGGAGAAATAACAAAAGTAAACAGGTCTGGGATGAATGACAAATATAAATTATACATTGAGCTTAGTCAACAGTGAAAACGGTAAGTCTCGATCAGGCTCGACCGGATACTACAGATTATCCACGTGCAGAAAGGATATTCTGTCTGAAAGTAGGAACCTTCCAAAACATGTTCAATGTGAAAAATTCCGTAGGAAGTATTGTCGAAAATTCCCACGATGATGAATTGTCTCTCTGACGATTCACGTCGGTAGCTGCGAGCAAACCAAATAACAACACGAGACAAACATTTTGTTTTATTCACAGACCACTTTCGAGAGTATTGTGCAGCAATCAGAGCCCCCAATTATTTCGTTAGGAACTTTAGCATGATTTATATTCAGACGAATATAATATCATAGCCCGTGCGTTCAATAAAACAAATAATTCAGAGTGAGGCACAGAACTAATTACTACTCGGAAGAACCGTGAACTAGGAGTTAATTCTGTGCAGATGCTGCCATCAGCGACAAACCATGAAATTAACGTTAAATCATACTCATTGACTATAGAACCTACCCTACGATCACTGCCCGATTTTGTTACAACCTGGCACACTTTCAGATCAGTCAAAAATAGTCGACACATATTTCATATATCTGCAGTAGCTCAATTTTAATGATGAAAACCACCCCCCTGAATACGCACACGCTATCACTAAACCCTATAACATCGGCCTAGCTGCAACCGGTTTAGCGGTGTAAAAGATTAAAAGGTATGAAGAGATTTTGGATGTTACTGACTCAAAATCTGTGGCTAAAATTGATAAATTAAATTAAATATGATGTTAAATATGATGTATGAATTAGATTAAATATCATGTGCTGGTATATCAAAATCTCACTCGTTTCTTGCACAAATTTGTACTCGGAGGACCTTAACGTCGTTAAATTCTGAGTTAAGTCTTCGGAAATATTTCCTCGCCATCTCCTCATTTGTTATTCTTAGGTTCGGCACAGAGCGAAATTAGCTCTACGACTGTACACTCTTTTTTCTTAAATCCACGGAGTGTACTCCGGTGTCCAATGCTTTTCAAGTTTTTGACTCGCATTCTATCGCTTTAACACATCAACTTTCAAGGCAATATCTTCCTCTGTGTTCTTGCTGCTAGAAAGTCATCTTCAGATCTTCTTTAAAACCATAAATAATATAAGTGGACAGTTTCTGTACCAAGATTCATGTAACCGACATTTGAGAGCCTTCTAAGGTTCGTGTCCGTGCAAAATCGTCGCCGTATACCCCCCGCCTCTCCCCCTTGTTTCAAGAAGTGACCTCATGGAGACCGTCGATTCCGAAAATTGTTGATCAATTCTAGGAAGTTTGCGTTGGATTCTAGGAATTTTACACCAGATTTCAAGAACTGATCGGATGTTTCTAGAAGCTTCGATGGTTCGTGTCGTCCTAAATCGCGGAGGATCGTTCTCCGAGACGGTGGCCCTCTCGTATGACGTTTTAAGGCAGCCTATTACCCCTCAACCCCTCCGTCTCGACTCCGTGCAGGTTTCAGAAGACAGCCAATTTGATCTTGAACGTTATCTCGCAGAATTGTGCATCGAGGATGGAGCCCTCCAGAATGCAGCCGCGATTCCAAGAAATCTGACAGTTTTCATTACTCATTTGATTTCAAGAAATCTGCGAGCCGCCCGTGCAAGTTCGTGTGAGTTTTGTTGACTGCTCCTGCAACCCCCATGCAGACTTCAGGCGTCAGCTCTCAGTCAGACGCTGTTTTGACCTTGAAGATGATTTACGACATTCTTGTTATTCAGGTATCAAATTACTCGCAGGAGATAAGTGACCCTTTGTACATTGTGTATCAAATATTTTATTTGATACGTTGATAATCTCATAAAAACGATTAAAGATCGATTGGATGAATTTCTGCCAATAAAAAAGTTAGTAGAGCTGAAGTCTCAAAAGGAATGTAAGATTAGCAGCATTTGAAAAATTCAAACAAAATATGGAATGAGATTAATCGTTGACATCGAAAACAGCTTCTACGATATGATCATGCTGGATCAAGTAGAACACTGATGTTTCAGCAAGGAAATTGTTTTTAGGCTCAAATTTAAGACAAATATCAACTGGTCCGAATTTCAGAGATTCGTTTTATTTCGAGCAGTCGATGACGATTAGTGGACTGTATTCCAAAAGTTCATTCTACTTTAGCAGGGGTTCGGGATCCTTGCCATAGTACGTACCTTGAATGTTTGCGTAAACTGAGCGGCATTAATGGCGTCTCAGAAAGAAATTGCGGGAAGAGCATCGAAACGAGAGTGGGGCGGCCAGCAGTCGAGAGGCAGGCTAGACCCGAGCGCAGAGGGAATTCCGTTTCCCCTATCTCATGACACCATTTCTGTCACGAGTCGGAAGATTCATGTATAAGAGCATCTCTCTCACTCTTAGCGACAGTCTTGTATAATACTGCCAATCTTTCTGTTATAAACGATTCCCATTATCGCATCAAGAGACTCGATCGAGTCTCACGCCAAGTATAGATAACCGACTGTACAAGGCACGGACGGTCGAGACTTTTAACTCGAGTTACCTCTAATATTTCGGAATCAAATATCTTATGAATCACTATATATGAGATAAAATTATTGCTAAATTCACTAATACGAATTGAGAGTTCTGAATCAATTACCACCAAGATCTATACGATTAATATACGAGATCAGATAATATACGAGATGATTTTATTTCAGTTCCGTCGTCGACTTTGCACGTCTATTTATTTTTCTACATAACAGATGGCGCTGATTAAGATACGCGGTTGACTCTTGTACATACCAAGTACAGCCAAAGCGACGAGGTACACTACCGGTCAAAAGTTTAAGTTCACTTGCTTTATTTTTGAATTCTACACAATTAAGTCGGCTACTCAGTGAACTTTGTAAAGCACGTGCGTCTTACCTATAACAAGTCGATACACGCGACTGGTCAGAATGTAGGAGGGAGTTTGGCGCGTTGGGAGACGCGTAGATCGAGCACAAACTTGTTATGACAGGTTGCATTCTTTCGATGCGTCTAGTGCATATTACGCGTAACATCTTAGTGCTCGAGAGCTCTTTCCAAAAGTTATATTCAATTGTTTTTCATATTTTTCTTTACAAAAAGGTAAGTAGAACATTTTTCATATTGAAAATCGTTACTGTTCAAGAAAAATTTATATTTAAATTGACGTAATTCGACAAATATCATCTCATTATTGAAATGTGAAGAAAACTACATATTTTATGTGTCAATCGTAGAGAAATTGGTCGAAAAGCAGAGCTGAGTGTATAGACACGAGCAGTCATTGTGACACTACACGAAGAAGATTATTCTACGCGAAAAATTGCTTCTAAATGTGATGTTTCTCAAACTGCAGTCATGGGAGCGTTACAAAGTAAGCGAGGTGAATCTATACTTTTGACCGGTAGTGTAAGTCATATAACTAAACGTCATTAACCGTGTCCTGCTTGAAAATACAGTGCGGTGAGGTAAGAGAGAAGAGTGAGCGGTGACTGTTTACGTACCTCGGCTTGTGCGTGCATCGGGCAGAGCACTAGAGTGCGAACGAAACGCCAAACCTTGCGAGAGCAACACTAGCGTCATATTACCGACTCGTTCGCACTAATGCTCTGTGAAAAAAATGATGCTCTATATCCTCTCTGTTGTTCACACGGCCTGAGGTACGTAAATAATCCTGCGCACTTTCCGCTCTTACCTTTACCACGAGGCATCAACAAGCTGGACACTATTAATGACGCTTATCCGCATTCAAGATTACATATGGACTCCCAAAAAAACCCTTATATTTTTATTTATATGCCATTAAACATTTTTGACAACGGAATATATTTTTCTGATTAGCGACATCACAATGCATTTACATTTTATATTTGTAACAATATAGATTTGAGTTTTTACAGTTTCGTTATCCCGTTGAGCGACAAAAACTTGTGATATACCCAAAAACACTTACGTGTAAAAAATACACCAAATACAAGAGTGCTGTGAATTCCTCTAATAAAAAGTATTGAAATTATAATATCGAGGCCAAGTACGTAAGTCACTACATATTTGCCTGTTATATGATCTAGCACTGTCCCATCATTTTAATTGTATTTTCAAAATTTCCTATAACGTTTTCGCTGCTCTTTTACATTACTACTGCTTCCCGTAGTTGATTATGATTTAATGGTCATTTAATAATTTATAAAACTTTAGGTGATTCCTTATCAAGTACTACTTGGCAGGTCCGTGCATTTCTTGATATACATTTGCGTTTATTATGCCAGTCATCAAACTCAAATCCAGTGTCAACTTTCTATATAGAGCATATTAACAATAGCTTATCAAAAATAATCACGGTAAAAGCTTAATAACAAACATATAGTTAGTATTACAATACTATTAGTACGTTCAAAGTAAGTATTTTGGAATATCTGGCACAGACCCGCCAAGTAGTTCATGGGTTCAAGAAGCAGATACGTGTAAAGTGCTAGCCAATGGAACTGTCTATACTACGTGGTCCCTCAAAATTAGTGCTGTGGATACAATCACGATACACCTTATATTTCAGTATCTATGAAATAAAGAGTATGTAGATAGGTTACATATTGTGACGTATTCTGGGTTATATTTACAAAGAGTCAATGCAAGAACATCTATCGCAATAAGGGAGGGTAGGCGAAAAGAAAAAAAACATGTGGTAGAAAGCAAAAGAACATAATTAATAAAATAAGTTATAATTAATAAAATAAACAGAAAAGAATAGAAATGAAATATAATAAAGAGAAGAAGATCGCTATAGAAAAAAACAGGATTACAAAATGCGCAATCGAAACAATAATAATGGACAACTCGTTCAGGAGCTCGCAATATCACAATGGGACTTTAAATGATGGTGGGAAAGGAGAGTCGGAGCGGGAGGAGGAATGTACTAATGGACAAGGGGGCAAGAGAGACAGGAGAGCCTACCGGCACTAAATATTCTCAAACAACAATTGGGCGCCAACTACGGTAAGGGGGTAGCACCGTCGAATGACCTACAAAGGTCCTCCAATGTTTACTTGGCTCGAGACGAGGGCACGGCTAGTTGGGGGGATAGGAGGAGGGTATCTCAGGGAGCAAGGTTCCCGAACGCAATGGCTACTCGATAATTACTTTGTATTTACAATACTCGAAAATGCGAAGAGGGGAGAAAAAAGGATACGGAGGGTAGCTGAAAAAGGGCGCAAAATACTACAGACAGACTACAATGCACGCAATATACCACTCAGCCCCAAGCTTTTTGGCAGAAGGTCGGTTTAAACTCAAAAACGGTAAATTCGAGTTGGCGGTTCACGTGCGGACGGCTCTTAATAATCCAGAAGAGATTCTCAAAATATAAAAAATGCGCGAAAGAAAAGGGAGTAGGAAAGAGATGGCAAAAAGAACTCAATTGCACAAAAAGTACTGACTCGACCATCCGCAATACTCAATATAATAATCCGAAATGCACACTCTCACAATCAAACTCGCACACTCTAAATTCGCAGCTCTCGCTCTCGAAACCCTGGCTCAAAGTCAAAAGGTCTTGCGAATTTCCGGTCTTTCTTTCTGTTGGGGGTTCTCCAAGGCCTCCGGGATTAACTGTACCGCTGAGCTGAGAGGGCTACACGCTTTGGCATTGGTCTATACTTCGGTCACGGCAGGACTCTGGTACCTCGGCTGGGCACGGTCCTGGCGGGCCTATCCGGTCCTCGCTGTGGGGTGGTACGGTGGTGTCTTCCCGCCGCGATGGTTTATTGCTTCCGCGTCGGGCAACATGGCGGCCTCCATGTCCTGTCAAAATCTCCACCCGGGCCCGACCACGGAGTTGGATGAAGAAGACTCTACCGCTGTCACATGGTCCTCGTGGCTACCCGTGTGACGGGACTGCACCGGGGTTGCACTCACGCATGGTCGGGTTGGCTGGTTGTCGAGCTTCATTCTCCACGCGGTCTCGATCAGTTGTTCTGCCCATGCCTTCCCTGCATTCCGCTGCCTAGGCAACGTAGCCACTCTCTCGATCCTTCTTTATGGTACGCTAGTCCTCGTAGATGGTCCTGGATGCCAGGGAATAGGGAATGGGGAGGGAAGGGTAAAGGAAAGGGGTCTTACGCTAATGATAATAGTCTTAAAACACTAAAGATACGCTATAAACAATAAGACTGACTAAAACGCATCCATAGGTGCTGATCTTTGGGGTCGCGTAAAATCAGCAAATGCAAATGGATGCACGAACGGGAACAAACGGTTACGGAAATGCATGGCTACATAGGCTGCTAGGTTGAGATACAGATGGCCCGAGGAAGCATCAGGTAAATAGTACTGGAAACAGAGAGCATTTAATCGAGAACGTAACTGACCGAACTGGAGCTATAAAATCGAAATCCCCGCACCAATGAATAAATTGGGAGTCCTCACCTGAGCTGGTTCAACTAATCCGTGAAGGTCGAAAACTGTATCCAGAGGACACTCAGGTCGGCACTACACCATAGCACCGCACTGCACTCCCGAAACACACGCAGAAACTTGATAGGATTTTCTGGATATCGCGAGAACGACGCGAGAACTACACAAGCGAGAACTTTCTATATCGTGTAAAAAACGCAGCTAGAAAAACTATAAACAGATAGCACGGGAGCGTGAGCCAATTCAAGGCACCGCGATCAGTGTTCCAAGACAGATTACTTTAACAATAGTCAAATTCAAGAACTAATCATTCTGATTGGTCGTGATCCTTGTAGCCGATAACTTAATCTTTCCCTTGAGTCGTCCTTTTAAACTAAATCCAGAGCATTTCTTAGCCAATCGGTACGTAACAAATCGGAAATCCTCCACAGCCGCTTCCCTAGAGCATCGAGCGACAGCTGGGCACAGTGATCGGGAGTCGAAAATTACGTCACAACATACAATGACAAGAGCATAAAGTTTATCAATTTTTCACCAGAATATCTCATAATTCTTAAAGTATTATGTGCAAAAAATAAGGTGAGGTAAAAATGAGTGTTATTCATTCATATAAGTATATAATATTCTAAAACACTGTTATCGTGGACTGATTCAGTACTCTCATACCAGACTTTTAATACTTATATCTCTTTTCTTTAATGTCCCGTGAAGAAAACTGATCAGTGTTTTTTCAAGGCCTAGATTAATATTCTCTAATTCTCTTAGGGGCCTCATGTGGAAGCCTCATAGCGTTTCTTAAAGGACGGTCACGCTTTTTTCTTTAGGACCGTACAAGATTAAATGTTGGGGGCCTGTACAGGATTCCATTCCTATTCAATTGGTTAATATAACCCATATGAAAGTTAATTATTAATTTCAGGACATAATTTTCGCAAGGGGTGGTTATGTACTAATATTAACAATATTATTTTATTAATATTGCAAAAAATAGAAATCGTATATTTTCGTAATATGCTCTCTAACAATAAGACATAACCGTTGCGGGATTAGAACCTCAGACTTGCGCGACCTACCTAATTAATTAATTATCTAATTACCTAAAGATGAGCACGGTAACCGCACTAGACCAAACCGACTATGTGAATTTTTTATACTTAAATTCCACAATAGTTGCATCTGGGATAACAAATACCAAGATATCAGGCGGGTTTGATTGAAACTCCGTACTCGGAGGTTTTTGAGGTTGAGGATTGGAAATTTGAACCGAAAGTAAAAAAATTCAAAATGGCGGATCCAATATGGCAAACCAAAATGTAAAAAATTACTTGTTTTGGATGCGGGACTTGATATAATAATACGTGTACTTGATACCATGGTCAAGCCTGACTGGGCCCTTAAGTAATTAACCTTTCAAGCCCTTATTATGTTTAGACATGGAAATCAAGAATTACCTTATGAATCTCTTGTCTGGCAAAATCATTACGGATTTGCGTACTTATTATTATACCATGAATAAGCTTAACCAAGCCCTGAATTAACTGACCTAGTATGGCCCCATTAAATTTTGCCATACAATCCTAGAATATCCTTATCCACCAAAAAAACATTTCCAATGTAAAATGTTGAGAAGGCCCTTTCTTTGAAAAAGTAACAAAAAAAAACCAAATCTTTCGCATACGCTCTGTGAGGGCCTATCGATTTTATTATGGTGATTTTTGCAGACATTTTTTCAGAGTAACGTTTT
>JARQTC010000636.1:26056-37208 GCA_030142495.1 Cephus runcator
CACATAACATTTGAAATAAAGTCACATGAGCAAAGCTGTTTGAATTCTTAACCATAAAAAGTGCGAAGTTTAGATGAAAAACTACTGAGAGAACGCGCGCGCGTAGACGCAAAATTAGAAAATGGGCCAAACGCTGCGCTCGAACGCACGTCTGACCGTGCGTTCAATGCCATCGTGACTTGTCGCATTACATTACATGTGTTCCAATCTTTGCGTCCGCGCACGCGTTCGCGTTCGAACGCGCGTTTGACGAGTGTGACTGGGCCTTAAAAGATTTCGAATCTAAATTTAAAGTTTAAAAATTCAAAATGGCGGATCCAAAATGACATATCAAAATGCAAAAAGTAACTTGATTTTGATGAAACTCGATACTCGGAGGTTTTTGTTGTGACTGATTTCGATTTTGAAGTTAAAATTTAGAAATTCAAATTAGCGGACCCATTATAGCAAATCAAAATGTAAAAAGTGACTTGTTTTGAATGCGAAACTTGGTACATTAATTTGTGTACTTGATAACATGGTCAAGCCTGACTGGGACCTTAAGTAATTAACGTCTTAAGGCCTTATGAGGCCCTTATCTGGCAAAATCAGTACTGATTTGCGTACTTATTACCATGATTAAGCCTAACCGGGCCCTGAATTAATTGCCTTAGTATAGCCCTATTAAATCTCGCCATGCAACCCAAGAATTTCCTTATAAGGTCCCTAATAGGCAATGATATGGAAATCCATATTATGATATCCACATTAAAGTCTGGTAGGGCCCTAAGTTATTTTAGGGAATTTCTAATCATTTTCTTCACGGCGTCTGAACATCGTGACTCGCAGATGATCAATTCAAACCAATAAATCAGAATAATAATCCCAAACATTCTGAATCGCGTAGAATACAGAAAAACATATTGCGAACGGTTGTTAAGTCATAGAGCGTACCAATGGAGTATCGGACTGCTTTTTCTATATGTGAGTGCATTACACGGACGAGTGTCAAAACGAAGGAACTCCGCACCCAAGAATCTCTGCACGGAAAGTATTGTCACTAATTATAAGTATACGTGACTCAATCAAAGCCTATAAATGCAATCTCGATTCCTGCGGAGCAAGGTTCTTAAATCACTCGGTAGAATAATTATCAAATAAAGGTAAATATCAAAATTGACAGCTTTATAGAACAGTCATGGCTAACATCATGATCCTCACTACTCACGGTCCGATACTCATCACGCTATTTTACATAACTGCTAATGAAAATTGAACAGATGGCTCCGCAGGGATTGAGATAAATTTATAACCAATACACTTTATCACTCTCAATTGTCTCTGAGAAGCCATATAAAAGATTTTGGAGTACCACTAAATGGTACTGTCAACCAGCAAATTATCTTCAACCAAAATTGCGCCGTGACGGACGCTTGTATAATAATCTGTGATATTACGAGCAGCCCAACGTACGCGACCGTAGCCAGTAATACTCATGCTTCACAATCCATCTCTAGTTAGGCTGCGTTTATTAGTAATGATTGTATGTTTTTAGATTATTACTCTAGCCGATTCGCTCCTTGACCCACAATAATGAGTTACGCCTAGTTACAGTTTTTAAAAAATTCGATTTTAGGATTTTGACGGTTTCTCGGAATATAACATTCCGAGAATATTCTCTAAAAATGTCAAGTCTATCTCATCAAAATCGACGGAGTTATGCGCGTTGAAAGGCAGATATCTCGAACTGGTCGTAAACTTGACATGAAACTTTAAACGCGTTTTAAACTGCTGTACCAGTCTGCTTCAAAATTTGCAAGCTTCTTTTACAAATTACAAAAGGTTTTCTTGAACGAAGGATTACTTATTGTTAGTGCTAGCGCAGATTCCAATATGCAAGGCGAATAATATAAAGGAAACTTTTTTGTCGCCACGTACATACTATACCATTTAACACTACTAAGGAGTTCTACAATATAGGTCATACGTCTTTTCACACTTTACCACCACGTGAGACAACACCGACAACTAGAAGTTTGCTGAGCACTACGGCATCCCCTTAAATTTACGTGAATATAATAGTGAAATTGACCTATCTATTAGAAAACATTGACATATAATAGTAGTTATTACAATAATAGAATATAATTCCCCCAACAAACACTTAGGTTTAAAAAGCTACGCCAAGTGCAGGACTTGGCGGGTCCGTTGCATTCTTGATATATGTAAATGTGCGCTCATGATGCCAGTCTTTACACTCAAAACCAACGTCAACTTTCTATATAGAGCATATTAACAATAACTCGTCGAAAATAATCACGGTAAAAGCCTAACAACAAACACATAGTCTTAAGCCCGTAATCACAACTCACTTTTAAAGTCACTAACAGAGTCGCTTGTAGTTAAAAGTCACTAAGAAAAAATTTAAAAGCGCGCTATTAGTACTAAAAGCGAGTTCTGAATACGGGCTTTAGAATACTATTAGTACGTTCAAAGGAAGTAAGCCAAGTAGTTTTCAATAAGGAATCACCTAAAGTGTTATTAATTATTAAATGATCATTAAAACATAATTAAATACAAGAAGCAGTAGTAATGTAAAAAACTAGCGAAAATGTTATATGAAATTTTGAAAATACAATTAAAATGATGGGCCAGTGCTAGATCATATAATAGGCAGATATGTAGTGACTTATGTACTTGGCATTAATAACATGATTTCAATTCTTTTTGTTAGAGGAATTCACAGCAGTCCTGTACTTAGCGTAGTTTTTTACACATAAGTGTTTTTTTGGGAGATATCACAAGTTTATGTTGCTCAACGGGATATAGAAGCTCTAAGCATTGAAATCTATATTTTTACAGATATAAAATGTAAATGCATTGTGATGTCGCTAATCAGAAAAATACATTGCGTTTTCCAAAATATTTAATGGCATATACATATACATTTAATTTGTAAATCCATTTTTTTAGAAATGCATAAAGATATATATACAAATTTTAAAAGAAAATTTAATCTTGAATGCATATAAACATCATTAATGGTGTCCAGCTTGTTGAAGACGTGTGGTAAACTTAAGAGAGGAGGATGTGTCGAACTATTTACGTACATACATCAGGCCGTGCGAACAACAGAGAGGAAACTATGGTGTGAGCGAAACGCGAACGCATCGCTCGTTGCCTTCTTTTCTGAACACCCTGCACTTCCGCATCCGACACCTAGATACAGGAAACTATGGAAAGGAACATCTGAGCACCCTGAACTTCCACGACCGACATCTAGATACAGAAAATTACGGAGAGGAACAAATAGACGTCCTGGACTTCTACATCAAACACCTAGATACATGAAACAATCGAGAGGAACACCTGGACATCCTATATCTCTAAAAACTATTACCTGAAATACGAAGAGCTGTGTCAAACAGACATATACCCACACACATTTTATATATATCATATATAAAAAAAATGAATGAACTTTTGTTATGCTTCTTGTGCGGACTAAAGACTTAATAATGCTATACTATTGTGAAAGCAGTCTTATATTAACTGAAAATTCGGTGTGAACAATAGCTTCACGTACAAAATGTATTTGATTGTGTTCTGTATTCGTAAATTACCAACACCATCCAGAATACATATAGCTAAAGAAGGCAAAGCAACCAGCACCATTCGTTGTGTGAAAAAGTAAATGGACGTGCGAAGATGACGACAATAGAACTAAAATAAAATCATCTCGCTCGCCATCTCAGTACGCCCTGATCTCATACAATAATCGTATTGAAGTTGGTGGCAATCGATTCAGAACCCTTAATTCCTATAGTGAATATATCAATAACTTTCTCTCATTTCTGGTACTATTAATCTACACAGCTTCTATATAATTACGGAAGTATTAGTTAAAATTTCCCTAAAGAAAATCTTAAACGAAATTCTGTAATACTAAATTGTTTAAAAATTAATTTCTGCTAATGAAAGCAGCTTTGTCCCATTTGTGGCCATTGGATTCATTTATACTTAATGAATAAACAAAGCAAACAAATGGATCAATTTGATGGCCACATCCATATGTGGCTAATGGTACCAAAAATGGTACACTCATCCTAAGTGTCAAATACAGTTTGTGCTATTCGCAATACTACATTTTATACTGTGTAACAGGTTTATTACTGTACTTATAAACTTTATTTAATGTGCGTGACACTTCTTTTCGTATTTTCAGTCTATTCATGTACTACTGTATTGTGTTCTTGTAATTTACACTTACATCCCGCTATTTGTATGTCTTTTTTTCTCCCTTTTGGACATAAATATTCACTTCATTTTTCTAATTTTAAATTAATACAGATCCTTATCTGAGGAAGACCCTCAAAGGGGTCGAAACGTTGTAAATCTTTTTCTTCACTCGCCTGCTCGGTCGACATCCTGACAGGAACCTTTCCTGCAATTTCAGTATATTAAATATTCGTTAGGCGCGTATTTGATACTTCTAGCCCATCTGCCTTTAATCTCTATTAATACTGAAGAGTTTAGTCCAATTTCAGCAAAAATTATTGGGTGAGGTTGAGTCATTATACTAGAAACGCATAGAAAATCTCAAATTCAAACTCACCCCTCTTCAATCTGCACAAAAATATTTATATTATAAAGGATGAAACAAAAAACGTGGTACAACTGAAAAGAAGGTGATCCTCATGGAAAAGAAAATCGAAATTACAGAACAAATATTCTCTCTACGAGACTTCATTTTTAAGAAAATAGACTAAAAATTAGACAGATACACGTGGACTTGAATGAGATTTGAGTTACAGAACTAGCTTCAGATTACTATTTTCATTCATAGGTATCTGTATACAATATTACTATATACGATCGTTTGAAATGATTCACCCCATATTCGAATCTCAAGAACTATTAATTTCATTAATTTACAAATTGATGCAAATATCGACACTGCTGTTGAAAGTGTTGCTCGTCGAATCATAGAGGCATGAAACGTATTTTGCCTGACCTGAACCTTCATTTTCTGAAAAGCTACTGTTGCTAACTTCCATTCTGTTTCTTTTGGTAATCGACAAGGTTTCTCATCAGTCTCTTTGTTCTCTTTTTATTTATATTCAAGACCAATCATCGCTTTTATGAAGTGGAATCCAACTCTACACGTAATAGGGATAGATTACGATTTCTCCGGCCTTTTGATTTGACTATTTTTTCTGGTTGTATTTTTTATACGAAAGAAACTATTGTATGAGGCTCATTGCGCTAACTGCTATGGATATGCAATTTAAAGAATTTGGATTTACACTAACGGAGTTAACTGATCCCAAGACAACTGATCCCCAAACAAATGATCAGCAATAGTGAAGTCCATCACAAACTTACAATGCAATGTAGGGCGATATTTTTGAAATAAAATACCATCAGGATCAGTAATAATGTAGAACACTGGTTTGAAATGCTTTATTTTTTCGAAGGCTTATAAAATAAATCTATGAAGAGGACTCTGCACTTTTGCTTTACCATGCGTGTAAAATTCCAACAAAAATCGTAAATAACAAGATTTTGAAAGAGGTTCTTCTCCAAAGCTAAGTGCAGAGCACATTTTGCAAAGTTAATAATCATTTTGACACTGAGTTCACAATAATTGAATTAAAACTGAAAGAGGATTCCGACTCGAAATATTTCGGACTTTTCAAGTTCACATCCGAATTTTCGCGTCGGATTACTCTTTCAAATTAAGGTTAATTATTGCAAAAATTAAGTATAATTTGTTATGTATAGAATTGTTTATCATTTCTGAAATATACGTAGCCAACAGTCAATAGCTTTATTGGAATTGCAGAGTCAGCATGTTACCCAATGTTTTGCCCGTGTGACCTGCCCAGCTGTTTATTTGACTGCATTCCTAAGGTCCTAGTAAATAGTGTAATATTCGCAATCTGCCTCAGGTACGGATTCGTTATTAGTTACCCTAGGGAACAAGCTGGATCGGTTCCCGAGTAAAATTGAGCTGCACAGACTAGTCTTTTTCAAATCAAGTAACACGTATGGTAGATATTTCCTGTTCCACAAAATTTCTCCTCGTCTTAACCTCGCATACAGTCAGGTTTTGTAATCTCTGCTCCGAACTTCTCATTTACTCAAACAGACAAATACTGTAAACAATAATCAATTAACAAAACGAATTACTTTATTTGTAACAATATATCACAAATCCAAATTTTCTTTTCTTTTCACGTATTCAATTTCTAGCATGCATCCATAAGCATTTCAGGGAATATCACTCCACGTTGAAATTGCAAAGCGTGTTTCAACATCTTCAACGAGCAGCAAACCCACTATTAAGTGTATACTTACCGCTCAGAATTTACTCAAATTTTATTCACGTTACCTCTGGTCGTTCATTTTCTTTTGGTTACTTTTAAATTTCTATTATCAATTTGAAGGGCCTTATTAGCCACTGTGGCCTACGTAACATATTCAAAAATTCATATTATTGATTTTTGACTTCCTCACTGCATATCTTGAAAACTAGAGCAGTTAGCGCAATGAGTGTCATACATTATTTTATTTTCTTGTAATAAATATAACTATAAACAGTCGTTGAATGAAGGGGCCGGAAAAATTGTCATCTCCCCATACTCCGTATAGAGTTGAGACGCAACCCTATAGTTTCTATGTTATCAACCAACCAAGATAACCTATCTTGTGAGTCAAAACTGCTCATAAAAATATGAAATTTCAGTAATCGGGAATCTAAGTGATTACCTGTGGTTCTGAACTATTATTATCCTTATTCTCAGTTGGACTACAATCACGGAATACATAATCTAATCCGCTGTATTGTTATTCCAATTACCTCTTTCCCTCTCTAAGAAACTAGCATAATGAAAAGATTAAGACATATACTCCCTGTTGCCTGCTAATCAACAACAAAGACTACATATTTATAAGGGTACGAATGAGAGAGTGTGCAATAAAATAAGTGACCTCCTAAGTAGTATAAGTTGGGGAATTCTGGATAGAGATCCCTGTAACCGACACTTACCGACATTCAAAGCCTTCAAAGGTTTGCATCCGTGCTAAATCGACGTCGTGGACCCCCCTGATTCCGGTGAGCAACGTCACGGGAACCGCAATTACAGGATATTCAGATGGGTTCTAAGAATTTTGCGTTGGATTCTAGGGATTTTACTCGTGATTTCAGGAACTGCGCACAACCGAGAAGCTTCTACAACCTCGGACGGTTCGTGTCTGTGCTAAATCGCGGAGGATCGCTCCCAGAGCCGGCGGCCATCTCACACGACGTTTTGAGACAGCTTCTTGCCCCTCGCCCAGGAGATGCTTGTAGAATCCTCTAGAAGCTTCGGCGACTCCCCTCCCTTCTCCGACCCCATGCAGGTTTCGAACGACAAGCCTTTGACCGGCAGCCGATTTGACCTCGAATGTTATCTCGTGGAATTGCGCATCAAGAATTCCGTCGTCTGGAATGCAGGAAGCTTGCTTTCCTAACTCCCACGCAGATTTCAGATGGCAGCCCTCACCGTTTTAACCTTTAACGGTAACTCGCAGACTAGTGCGTCTAGTTTTATATTGCCGAAGTGTCAAACTACTAGTAGAATATAAGCAACCCTTTTGCGCATTTCCAACAGCACGGGCTAAAGTCCACCTGCCCGTTCGATACCTAGGAATTTTTGCGCGGAACTTTCGTTATTGTAGGTGTCAAATTACTCGCACAAGATAAGCGGTTCTTTGTGCATTTCGAAAGGTGCAACTAGTGCAAGAGAGATACAGAGACGAATTTTGCTTATAAATTGACGCGTCGATTAGTTACGACGATTGTTTCCAGCCAACCGTTTGAGCGCATTGCGAAAAGTTCAGTGAATAAGCATAGATAGCAACATGTGTAGGAAATTGATTGAGATTATGGAACAAGTGTATAAACTTTAATCAATCGAAATTAATGTATACCGATACAGATAGTTTGTTATACCACTTTCAAGTTCCCGACATATACGAATGCATTAAACACGACTTGCACAAATTTGATACTTCAGACTACACATTAAATAATATTTACGGCATACCACTAGCTAATGAAAAGGTATTCGGCTTAATGAAGGCCAAAAACAACGGGAAATTTATGATTGCATTTGTACAATTGCGAGCAAAATTATTTAAGAATTTCAGAATTTTCTACGAACATAGAGATAAAAGGCATGCGAAGGGAGTTAGAGGATCTACGTTAAAGACGATAACTTTCGATGATTACCAGCAATATCTCTCAGAACATGAAAATTTAGTGAAAACTCAACATTTAATTCAAAGTAGAAAACATGAAATCGACACGATACGACAGGAAAAAATAGCACTAAACTGGAATGACAACAAGAGAATCATTATTTCGGGTACAACAGATACCTTTCCGTGAGGTTATACAATATATAACGTATATTTGACAAAGAATATAAACTTGTAAATAGTTTGTAAATAAATAAATAACAAGATATGATAATGTTATAGTATTTTATTTTAAGATCAAGGGTTGATGTATGAGAAAAGATTCGAATTAAAAATAGTAAAAATGCTTAAACGAATTTAATACTCAAATGAACACAATTTATTATAAAGCAGATGGCATGATTACGATTTCTCCGACACCTTAATTCGACTCTTGTTTTTGGTAGTACTTCTGACGTGGAACAAAAAAGTATATGTATATGTCTTATAGGTCTACCTCTTTTAATTTCCGAGATATTGATTTTTTATTATTATAATTGATTAGATTCTGATGTTAGCACTCCCCGGTTTCCATTCTCACGATTTTTCTTGAATATTGGTATTTCACAGTTGTTAAGAAAGTTGATTTTTTAAACTCAATTAAAATTTTTATAATTCAAAATGGCAGACATATTTTGTCGGGTCACAATGCCAAAAAATTACTAGATTTTGACGAAACTTGGTATATGGATGTTTGCTGATCACGAATTTAACTTCAAAAAGGCTGTTTTGAGAGTTATGAATCCTGTTAAGAAAACGCTTGATAAGCGTAAATAAAATAAAGAAGAAAGGACTAGCACCTAATCAACCTATGGATTCAAGGTAAATTCATTGAATCCCCATTCGGCGAGCACAATTCGTCGACTAGCCGATTCATCAACTACATAATTCATCTACTGCATAGTTCCACCCTATCCTAATCAAATCTAAACGTTTCTAAGCCCATCACAGCAGTGTTCTGAGTGCGGACGATTTATATTTAACTAAATACCTTTGAAAACTTTGTGTCTCTTAAATTTATGTCTCAGGAAACTTTCTTCTATCTACACTTTCTCATTGTAATACCCTATATATGTGGAAAATCCGGTCAAATTGAGGCGCCGGAGAACTCGTAATCTTCCCTAAAGAACCTAATGAATGCGAGCTCTGCTCGCAACTTCGCTCCGCGATTAAGGATCGAACTCTTCATTAGTCGATACGCTTTCCGAGACGCAAGGAGCAGTCGAAGGCGGTCTCCCAGTTCGTTAGGATCGTCCCAGGTAGCGATCATGTACCGCTATACGATACCTTTACTCGTTACACATGGGCTGTTCAATCAGTTTTGCAATAATGTTGTTAAATTTGAAACTCTTATTCTTACCAATGGCACTCTCAGGTTTATAATACTTTTTATGTACATTTGTTGTTATAATAATGTTTTTGTAATTGTACAAGTCATCCTGGGTTACATTATTCTCGTTAGGTACTTTCCTGAACAAGAGTTCAATCAAATCCGTAGTTTTCAAGTAACTCGTATCGTCTATATGAATTCGATCACCCTGAAAACCGATAGATGAATCGCTGACCATCAATTTGTTCTTGGAGAGTTTACGCACACCATAGGTGGTATCCAGATGGTTTCCTTGATTCGATAGCAGAATATCGAGGTATTGTTGCATAGGATTGTTCTGATTAACAGGCAATGCTACAGGTAAACTAAGTTATTGTTATCTCCTTCTTCTTCGTCAATCTGTTTGTCTTCTTCTTCTTCTTCTTTTTCCTCGTCATCCACTTTTTCTAAAGAATAATTTTTTAACGACTCATTCATCGGCCGTTCTTAACGTATCACCCGCCTTTGCGTCTTACTTTATTTTATCTTTGATTTCTCCTTGATCTCGTCTTTAATAAGATTACGCTCCGGCTGAGACGCATTCACTACAGTTTCTGCAGTGGATCCACTACTGGTTTAAAGACCTTACTCATCGTCTGTTAGAAATTCTCTCTACCCCATTTTATCATTCTATACTTTTAGCGAATCGCATCGCTGGCTTTAGCGATTTGACGTAGAATGTCTTTTTACTCCTGAAGTTTTCTGCGTTGCATGCTGCCGTTGCTGAATCCGAAACGCTACTGCATTCATTTTTTTCAATTATCATCTATTTATGCTCATGAAGCAATCGATTCTTTTTCTGTATCCACCTCCGTCGAGCTCGCCGTCCTTCTCTATTACGAGCCAGCCATACCTATCGTTTTTCCAGCATTCTGAACACAGATCTTTGTACCTTACGTAAGTCATATCAGTTTACGTGATCGTCCTACACATACTTCAGATTCATTTTGTCCTGATTAAAGAGCACCAGCAGATTAGCATTATCGCGTACCAGATGTTGGGAATGTTGGGAATGCGAACGTACGTCTGACAAAGATAGAAACAGTCACCATCCCTGTACCGTACCATGCTGAAGAAGACTCTAAAATTATCTTGCTTCTCGCAAGCTGTGCAATCGTAAATAATTATTGAATTTCGACGTGCCTCGTTTGGTGGCAGCACTTGTTTGTGTTCCGTGAAGGGAAGTACTCAACACCATCCACGGATTCGAGTAAACGCTCTAGAAACTTGTACTTTGGTTGATGCAATGACTTTGAATATGATAAGGAATCACCTAAAGTTTTATTAATTATTAAATGACCATTAAATCATAATCAACTACGGAAAGCAGTAGTAATGTAAAAGAGTAGCGAAAACATTATAGAAAATTTAGGCCAGTGCTAGATCATATAATAGGCAAACATGTAGTGACTTATGTACTTGGCCTCAATAATGTGATATCAAGACTTTTTATTAGAGGAATACACAGCACTCCTGTACTTGGCGTAGTTTTTTACACGTAAGTGTTTTTTGGGGGATAAT
>JARQTC010000636.1:42155-55553 GCA_030142495.1 Cephus runcator
GTTTTTGTTTCATTGAAATCGGACGATTCCTTCTAGGTGAAACTGCATTACCACCCCTCGACATGCCCAACTTTGGGCATTGATTTCACCCCCTAAAACCGTTTTTCCGCCAATAAAAAAAACACGTGTCTTTTAGATTTTCATGCGCTACAACATAGTTGAGTTTTATCAAAATCGGAGGAGGACACTAAAGTGACGTTCCTTGTTAGATAAATTTAGCACCTCAGACTATCCTCCGGATAATATTTATGATATACCATTGGCAAATAAAAAAGTATTAGGATTAATGAAGGACGAAAATAATGGAAAAATTATGATTCAATTTGTAGGGTTGTAAGCAAAATTATATTCTTTCAAAATTTTAGGAGAACGCAAAGATAAGAAACGCGTGAAAGGAATTAAAAGATTCACATTAAACACAATCACGTTTAACGATTATAGGCAATGTCTTTCATACCATACAAATTTAGTTAAAACTCAAAATTTAATTCAAAGTAAAAAAAACACAAAGTTTATAGTCATTAGTCATTCTTCCTGGTACGACCGACACCCTTCCGTGGGGTTATAAAATGTGACATGTATATATACAGGTTGTTCCTAAACTACCTGACCCGGGGGGTATGGCGGTGTTCGAGAGGATTCACTGATCACGAAAATGACCTTCTTTTTGTCCGGAAGGTCATAGTTTTTAAATGGGAGCAGGTTAAAGTTGACCAATCAGAGCGAAGCATTAACAGAAACGTAGGCACCTACGAACTCTGAGTTTTCTTCCCTCGCTTTTGTTTCTCGGTGGCTATGGGCAGAATGAAGCCAGGCGAAGCCATGGCCATTAGGTATCACTCGCTGAGGACTGTCATGCACTAACTGAAAACTGCTATATCCTATGATAATGTAGGAAATAATAAAGATCTGTCGCAGTAGGTAAATCCAAAATCTGTCATCTACAAGTATTATGTAACTTGGTGTAGACGATAAAAGCGTACCAGAATAAATCGCGAAAAAAGTCCTGGAAAAAAATATCAGTAAAAGTCCGAGAAAAAGTCCCAGAAAAAGTCCCGGGAAAAGTACCAAGAAAAGTACCGGATAAAGTATCGGAAAATGTACTGGAAAAAGTTTCGCAGAAAGTCCCGGGAAAAGTACCGGATAAACTACCGGAAAAAGTTCTGCAAAAAGTCCCGAATAAAGTCCCGGAAAAAGTCCCGCGGTAGTATACTCAGATTAATTTTGAGCCTCAATTTTTCATTCCTCGCTCTTAGTTCCTCCGGTACTTTTCTCGGTACTTTTCCCGAGACTTTATCCGGGACTTTTTCTGGGACTTTTACTGATATTTTTACTGGTATCTTTTTTTACAAAACTTTTTCCACGATTTATTCTGGTACGCTTTTACCGTCTACTCCAAGTTACATAATACTTGTAGATGACAAATTTTGGATTTACCTGCTGCGACAGATCTTGACTATTTCCTACATTATCATAGGATATTCCAGTTTTCAGTTAGTGCATGACAGTCCTCAGCGAGTGATACCTAATAGGCATAGCTTCGTTTGGCTTCAGTCTGCCCATAGCCACCGAGAAACAAAAGCGAGGGAAGAAAACTCAGAGTTCGTAGGTGCCTACGTTTCTGTTAATGCTTCGCTCTGATTGGTCAACTTTAACCTGCTCCCATTTAAAAACTATGACCTTCCGGACAAAAAGAAGGTCATTTTCGTGATCAGTGAATCCTCTCGAACACCGCCATACCCCCCCGGGTCAATGTACAAAAGTAAATAGTCTGTAAGAAAATACAAATAATAAGACGTAACAAATATTTTAGTTCTGGTTTATTTCAAACACCTTAAAAATCCGACTTATCGATCCAACTGTTGTGTGAACCATCGAAACCTAGCTATTTCACAAATAGCTTGTTTCCACGTTTCCTCAGTACCTTCTCCACAAGATATATGTCAGGATACTTGACGCTGGTAAGTTCATGTTTGTAGAAGCCGCCTTCGATGGAATGATCCTGGTAGTCCTTGAGATTATACGTCACCGGATCGGTATTCTTCACACGACTTACGGTAAAAATTTCAGTTGTCCAATTGGGTGTATAGCCTTTCTCAAAAACGTGTTTAAATTTGCTGATTCGTACTTTGTCACCGACTTAAACATTGATCGTTTAAGTGTAGACTTGACTTTGAATTTCTTGTACACCCGTTGTAGTAATTCGTTCTCATTACGAGCAGTCACATCTGTCGGCTCCATACCAATGGCGCGATGCTTACTGTTATTGTAAGAGGATACCAAGTCTGATAAGATATCCAGCCACCGGTGATTGCCCTGTAGGCTAAACTGCATCCACATCTTACTTTTCAGAGTACGATTATAGCGCTCACAGATTGATGCCTTTAAGATACTGAATGTCGAGTATAGGGTAATACCGTGTTTTTGCATAAGATCCATCAATTCGGAATTGTAAAATTCTCGGCCTCGATCAACATGCAATTTCTTCGGAATTCGACCCTTCGCTAATATAGATCTCATAGCTGCTGTCACGTCTTTAGCGTTTTTGCTCTTCGTCGGCATGGCCCAAGCAAACTTTGAAAATATATCGATGACAGTGAGCAGATACTTGTATCCGTGGTTCTCTCTGGCGTACGCTGACATGTCAACGAGATCCGCTTGCCAAATCTCGTCCAGCCCGCGGACGTCAACGTGCCGGCGCTGGTAATTCCTCCTGGCAGGTCTATGCAGTTCCTTCACCACCACTAACTTTTTTCCATCCATTTTTCAGTGCACTCAATCTGGCGTCCAGCTGAGAAATAATCAGACAGTTGCGAATAGCCAATTCTTACCCTGGCTCGATATCAGCTTGTAGACGTTTCAACGCTTCCTTCGTGGTAGAATCGAGAGATAGAATCATCAAGTTGTTGCTATCGATATCATTGTGCATTCCAGCAGTCACGTGAAACACGGTATTCAGCTCCTGCTTCACTATAGTTTTCATGAGATTCAAGGTCACGGCATCGTTTTCCTCCTCGGGATTGGCGACGTTGCACAGCATCTTGTTATCAATGTCATAGTGTTCAGCAGCAGTGAATTTTAATCCAGCGTCAGGGAGACCACGGCTACTCGTAACCGCGGTCCTGCTACTCAACTGACGTCCAAACACGTCGACGCTCATATTCAAAATGGCGATCGTGATTGTTTTATCGAATTAATAAACGATACCCGCCTCGTACAATTCTTCGATAATCGATGCGATTTCGTTCGAGTGATTGGGGTTACCAGCTTCCCGAGACGCAAGAAAGCAGGCGAAGGCGGTCTACCAGTTCGTTGGGATCGTCCCAGTACACGTAATCCGTTCGTTCGTTCTTGGCAGCGATCATGTACCGCGGTACTATACTACTTTACCCGTTACAGAGGGCTGTTCGATCAGTTTTGCAATAACGTTATTAAATTTGAAACTCTTGCTCTTACGAATTGCACCATTAGGTTTATAGTACTTTCTATGTGCATTCGTCGTTAAAATAATGTTTTTGTAATTGTTCAAGTCATCCTGGGTTATACTAATCTCGTCAGGTACCTTTTTGAACAAGAGTTCGATCAAACCCGTAGTTTTCAAGTAAATCGTATCACCTATATGGATTCGATCACCCTCAAAGCTGATAGGCAAATCGCCTATCATCAATTTGTTCTTGGTGAGTTTACGCACACCATAGGCGGTATCCTATTGTTTATTCTGCCTCGATAGCAGCATATTAAGATACCGTTGCATAGGATCGTTCTGATCAACAGGTACGTCTGCGTCATCGTTATCTCCTTCTTCTTGGTCAACATGTTTACCTTCTTCTTCTTCTTCTTCTTCTTCTTCTTCTTCTTCATCTTCTACTTGCTCACCATCGACTACCTCGAAAGAATTATTGCTTAGAGACTTGAAGGATTCGCTTTTGCGTCTTGCTGTATTTCATCCTTAATCTCGTCTTTGATAAGATTACGCTCCGGCTGAGATGCAGTCACTAATTTCTGCAGCGGAGTCACTACCGGTTTCAAAACCTCACTCATCGTCTATTCGACGTTCTTTCTACCCAATTTTATCATTCTATGCTTTTTGCGAATCACATCGCTGGCATTAGTGATTTGATGTAACAAGTCTTTTTGCTCCTGAAGTTTTCTGCGTTGCATGTTGACGTTGCTGAATCCAAAACGCTACTGCGTTCATTTTTTTCAATGATCATTCATTTATGTGCACGAAGCAATCGAATCCTTTTGTGTATCTACCTCCGTCGAGCTCGCTATCCTTGTCGATCACGAGAAACCCATACTTATCGCCATTCCAGCATGTCGAACACAGGTCTTTAAACTGTGCGTAAGTCATATCAGTGTTTACATGGTCATCGTACACGTGCTTGAGATTCATTTCATCCTGCTTAACACTATTCCTACCAGGACCGGTCAAATGACCGTTTTTAAATTTTCAATTGGAATTTCCTACATTCAACATAAGTGAAACGCCTTTAAACTTTACGAGTTTTCCTCATATATGTATATGTATGATACATTTTTTAATATTCATTTATTTTTTTATTGTTTATTTTCTGAGAAAAATTTATAGTCTCTCTTACCTACCACGACCGGTCATTTGACCGGTAATATGATTTATACATTTTTGTAATAGTTTCTCTCTAAGACTCAATACAAAAGTATATATCGATGGCGAAGAAGACAAAAACCGCAAACTCGACGGATTTATTATTTACCCGGTCCTACGTTTTTACATGCGAGTTGCCTTGGCTACCTAGTGGCGCGGCAGCGAACTAGTGCTCGCTCGGATACCCCGTGTCTGGTTAGGGACTCTTGTCACAGTATAGACGTCTTCTCACGAATTCAAATCAGTATAGCCCATTTGTAAAAAATGCGACGAAAAAGAATAAAATGTAGATTATGTACTCTTGAATAAAAGAAAATATATTTTTATACTGATAAGCTGGCTATTGGTCTGCATTCAATATTGAAAAATATAAGTTGTGAAAGACCGGTCATTTGACCGGCCGCGGTAGGAATAGGTATACGTGAAGTGTCGGTAGGAATAGTGTTAAAACGTCTATAGCAAACTCCGCACTTAGAACTCACGTATCTCGCACCGTGATTAAACCTTCCACAAGCATAGTGCATTATGTCGGTACTAATTCACCGGACGTAATCCCGGAGCCAGAAAGAACAGGGCCCGGGACGTCCGTGTTCCTCGTGGTAAAACTTTTTCGCGAGACATCGCAGAAAATTTAACTATAGGTAACCCGAGTAAAAAAAAACATCTAAGTCGAAGTGCCTTCTTGGGTGATTATTGTATCGTATCTAACGACGTATATTTTATCGTGAGTTCGGAGCGAAACTAGGAAAGACCAAGTGACGTTACCTTTCGGCTCAGGCCGAGTCACAATCGGAGGAACAGCATAAGCCCTGAAAAAGGGGTTGGGGAAAGTGAAAGAGGCGAATAGCAGTTTCTGTTATCTGTATTGTCTTAACTCTGGCTGCCAGACCTTCACTATGGACGTTTATTCCCAGTAGTATCAACTGCCAAATAAAGTACCCCGATTACATGAAATTGACTGCAAAACCCTAAAAACCCCGGAGAGAGGAAAATTGTAACGTTGCATTTTCAAAAATGCACGTCCCAAGGGTGTGTCGATGGAAGTTGGAGTACGGGCTAGATTTACAGCCCACTATTAGATAAGCGTCTACTGGCGAGGATCGAGGGACCACCTAGGAAACGTAAGATCCGTAAATTAATTATGTTTATTTTCAACTTGTACGTACGAACGAGGGTGTACTCACCATAAACAAATAAGTATAGACCACAGGAGTGGGCAGAGAAAGCGACAACGGACTGAAAAGAGACAACAGAATATGGTTCATGTCTATCTTTGTCCAACCGCGGATGCGCGAATGCCAACTATAAATAATAGACGTACTAAAATCAGTGCGATGAAATTGTTGAATTATTGTTGCTGTTGTGATTAGAGAACGATAAGAGGACCTTCTATGCAGTGTTCTCTTTCTATCCCGCCGTCGCAGCCACTTACGCACCAGCTTATCTCTCGCGTGGCCTATTCTTATACAGAATTAGTCAGTAAAAACGCACCAGCAGAAGTTGGCCGCAAGTGGCTGACACGGCAGTGTGGCGTCTTCAAAAAATGACATGTGACTGTGACCGATTCCCATAAGCGCAAACTGACAGTTCGCATAGCAATAAGTTACGTTTTTGAAATATTTTAATAGTTAGGTTACTGAAATAATTAATTAATATTGTAATGGCACAATGTAATATCAGTTGAGATTAAATTTCACAACAGATTGCAATTATTTATTTCTAATTTTTCTTATTTCTTATTTTGTTAATTAAATATTTCAATTATTAATCAATCAAAAACCAAACTTATTGCTATGCGAACTGTCAGTTTGCGCTTATGGGAATCGGTCACAGTCACATGTAATTTTTTGAAGAGGCCACACTGTCGTGTCGGCCACTTGCGGCCAACTTCTGTTGGTGCGTTTCTACTGACTAACTCTGTATGCCTATGGTACTCACCATCGACATATAGCATGGACTGCGCGATCCGTACTTCAAGCTACTTGAAAAAGTGTCGGCTCGAATAGACAAAGAGGGAGTGAGGTGGCGGTCAATGGCTTTTCTTTTCTAATGTTCCTATTGGCTACTTTTTTTATCGCTCGGAGGATCTCAGGAACGTACTGTTAGACGCTAATCCCTTTGCTTATAAATTGCTTGGCGTAGTTCTTATTTCGACTTGTAAGATGGAATATTGTAATGTAAAACTGTGTTAAACGATTAATTATTAACTTTGTAACAAAAATATATTGCGATATGCCAAAAATACATTATGCATATAAATTCTTCCATATTGTTACCTTTTCCCACGATTCACTTTCCGAAAATTGTATAAAAAGCTTAGTTTCCAAATATCTAAAATATATGAAAATAACAAACAATAAAACATACTAATAGATCAGACAGCGCTTGTATGAAATCTAGAAAACAATACGAATATTTAGAATTTAATTTTAATATTATGATGCAAAAACCTTATTATGTTTGGAGTCCTCACACATCTTACTACGCTACTGAGCAGAAAGATACAAGGCTTGGCCGCCACCAGTCGCTATCTCTTTCTTCCAGCCGACCACGTTTTCCTATGTCTATGCGTAGCCCATGCTATACGTCGATGGTACTCACCAACACGGAGAACAATGAAGCTGGCTACCTGCGTGGGACGATATTACCAATCCAGTCGGGACTGTTATACTGACCGTTCGACCCGAGCCGCCACTCCTGAAGCCCGCTAAAGTCAAACGGCTCAGCTCTCACCGCAGATACCACAACCGCCACCAGTACCAGGATTCCCTGTAAAGGGGTTATCGTCCTACCTATCAAGACGTGGAGCGAGGTCGCAGTCAGTAATTTGCAAAGCACGGCAAGCTGTCACTCGGAGAAACATCAAAATACAAAATAAGAAGCAGAGGCGAAAACGCTTCATATGTTACCTGTAGCCGCAAGTCAGCCTTGTTACCTATACGGGCGAACTCCTGCTAACTACGGAGATCCATCGTAACACTGCATCATCCCTCAGCACACAAGTGGAACACAAAATAAACGCTACGGTGACCACATTTTCAAAACATCATCACATACACATCCGAACGGCGGCATGACAGCGCGGAAGACGCCAATACTGCCTCACGTCGGAGCAATAGTGAACTACTATTACCCAGAGCACGGTCTTACATACAGGTCTTGCAACGAGACCAATTTTTAGTGGTGGGGGTAGTCTCTCTTACTGTCCAAATTTTTTAGTTCTTCAGCGCATTGCCACTAGTACAGGGGTGCCCCCACCCTTTGCCCCACACGTAACACAAGCTACAACGCACAAGCTATCGTCCATCTCTGTCGCATACCCCTGTACGGATGGCGCACCTTGTGTCGTAAATCAGAGTTAGTGAATTTGGACACTAAGCGGGACTACCCCCACCACGCTCGTTTCCAGACCTGTATATAAGACCATACCCAGAGAGTCACGCAAACGATGCGCGCGCAACCGCTTCAACGTTTATAAGTTACCTGATCACTGAGATGCAGGAATACTGGAAGTCGTACGCCTGTAGTCGAAAGTAGCCCGGCGAGCGTGCAGCTGTTTCACTCACTTCATGTGGGAGATTGTCCTTTTCGAATTAAAATGCGCATGTAGTATACAAGCCGTGCAAAAATGTTATCCCGGCGACATATCAGTGGGCACATATTTAGGTTTCTGTAAAGTTTTTTTTGCATTGAATAACAGTTGCGATGAGTCTTTTAGTATCACTCTTCGCTGCGGTCAAGTAATCCGTAAAACTTTGTAAAAACGACAAAAAATTATTTAGCAATCTTCGAAATAAAATATGTGTGCCACTATTTCAGGTTATATTAGCTTAGTCCTCCCCGTGCACACTGCTTTATCTCAGCTTAAAGTTTTTGACAGACTATACACTGTTTGATAGAGACAGCCTACTACATCTCAGTGTACCTGATAAGGTTAATAATCCTAGATCTTGGCAATCTATTATCAATAGATCTAGGATTGGCGGAAGTAAACGCGATGAGTAATTGACCAATTATGATCGGCAATTGCAGGGTCGGGTGGAAGGTTAGCACCCCGGGTGCTAAACGTAACGGAATCGTCCTCTTTCGTCGTGGACCTTCTTCGTCTTCGTGAATTCTTCGTGAGTAGACGCTATCCAGCAAAGGACTCCTAGAACACCCGAAAGCTAGCTCTGTGCGACATCATCTTCTCGTTACTATTTGGTAAACAACATTTCTTGTAACCGGTTGCGAAACTCTTCACGCTACTTACGTGTTTAACTGCTCTAGACACTACCTAGTAGCGAAACACTTGCTGTCTGCGGCCTAAGGGCCTAAGCATAAGCGTCCATCGAAGAGCTTCGCCACCGGATAAGTAATTTTATATGTACTAGTTCGCGAGTGAAGAGTGCATCTGTAATAATGTCGTTTCCCTGATTACAGTTATAGCGAAGAGCCTGTTCCGTGTTGTTCATTAGTTTCATATTTTCGGACTTCCTTAATTTTGCTTTTATCGTACTTGACCGGATTTTTTCGTGAGTGTAACGTATTTTTATGTTGACCAAATCGCTAGATGTCTGATTTCCTCGTACGGGTTGTAATAAGAACGGCTACTTGGGATAGCGTATATCACATGGGAAATAGGAGCAAGCCTGACTGAGAATCTGCCACGCGATTTTGAGTCCAATTTCAGTTGTTATTATTTTTCGTACTCCGTTTATATTATTTTACTGTAATTTTATCTTTGGACAATCATATATCCGTATATATTTTTATTTTACCTATCAGTTTTACTGTGTTAATTTGTGATTACCATTGTTATCTAGAGTGCGAAAGGACCCCAGAAAAGTGTAATTTTGTGGTCGGAAAATTAGCCTCGATGCGTGCGTGCGTTATGTTACATCTTCTCGTATACCCGTGATTACGCCTATCTTGGTCCTTGCGCACTTTTTGTACTGCCTGTGTATAGACTTGAGTACCGACATTTTCGCCCATTATCTTGCAGGGCTTTCAGGCTACCTTTAGAACCGTTTTACTATCTTTATCTATTGGTTCCTGTATTGACCAATAACAATAAATTATTAAGTTTTTGTTACAAAGTCTGGCTTACGACTCTTACTTCCTAATTACCCTGTCCCTCTCCTATGCCTTATAGAGGCTGAGTTAGTCAGATTCTGGCGACGCATCGGTGATAGTATCGTCGAATCTTTGTTTCCTCTCGCTATCTCGGTGCATTGTAATACTTTTCCCTCTTGGCGTCATTGGATTTTTGGCCCCCATCAGTATATCTTGCAGATTCGTGTGGTAATTGTAGATTCGGGGATCTCTGATCGGTCTAGCGAAGGTACCCCTGGACTCCGGGTCTAGCAACCTGTATTCCATCTAAGGAAATCTATTTTCAAAAACGGTTTCACCACACCAACAAATTTTAATTAATTAATTGTAAAATAAAAATACAAAATATGTATTTATGGGAAAGATATTGAATTTATATAATTTTTAATTGATTATTTTGACAGTTCGTATGCTATTTACTTTATAATAATTATAATAACTCTCTTGAATTGCGCCAAATTGTGTTTTTTTCTAATCCCCAAAGTTAGATATCTTCAAAGAACATGAAAATACTACAAGTTTGATCGTATGCGGCATAGGTAAAACAAAAAACGTTCTACGAATTAACTCGTGGCTGGCGGCTAAACACAAACTTCGACCTATGAGATAACTTGTTGATGGGAGCGAACGTGTTAAGGTCGGTGAATTCAAATCTGATGTGAAATTAAATTTTCAAAATTAAAAATGACAGTTCCAATATGGGGGATGGAAATTTAAAAAATAGTTGAATTTCAACGAAAGTTTGTTTCTTTTGGTATTTGAGAGAAGATTGTCATCATACTTTAAAAATTCGTTCCGCTATTTTGAATCTTGAAAATCTGATTTCAGATTAGATTTCTGCGACCACAAATACCACAAAATACTAATTTTCATCAAACTGAAACTATTTTTCAAATTCTCGTATGCCATATTGGATTTAAAAAACCAAGATTTAACAAATAACCGTCAAATCGGTACAGTAAGGAAATGTTTTTTTTTAAATGCTCACATACGTGTCTCACAGTCAAGGGGTTAATTATGTCTTTTATCGATTTTCCTTTTCACACAAAAAACGTACCTTCACACTTTAAGTAAATACCTAGCTAGACACAGTTTCTTTTGTTTAATACCACTGGTGTTCTCCAATAAATAGTTTGATTGTACTAACTTCGCAGGAGGAATTATAAAAATTAATTCATATTTAGAATGGTGTCAATTATATTGAATGAAGAAACATGAGGTACGTTTTATGTACTGTTATGCCCTAAGCGTTACTTAGTTATTTACTTTGTACTTTCCCTTTCTTAAGTCAGCATTTTTAGTATCACACGATAAGCAACCCTTTGTCAGCAAAATTGTACTAAGGCGTAGGAGCTCTTCTCCTTTATTCAGACGCAACTAAAAGTCAGTCGTCGAACTGTAGGCTCCGAGTGAGCATCGTCCGCTCGTTGAAAGAAAACAGAATCATAAAAATTGTGCCATTGTTAAAGCAACAAAGATATAATAAAATAGTTTTGTTTTTCCTATTTTTCATTGTAAAAAGAGTTGATCATTTTACAACATCCTCACGGCATAACAGTACATACAAGCAATATGGTGTAACGTTCCGCTCTTATACCCCTCTATCCTTTATCCTTTTTCCTTCCTAATTATCCAATCTCGATGATGGGATACGTCAAGAGCCCCACATAAGAGTGCATAGCGCACTGTTGATGTGCATAATAGTATCAGAGAGAACTCCTCAAATCCTAAAATTCCTTAAAATTCCTATCGACCACTCGCAGCGACACCGATAAAGGGGAGGGAAAATAGGACCCTTAAGGGAGAATATAAACCTGGCAGAGTCCAAAAAATCGATTTTTCAATTTTTACATTTTCTTCAAGTTTTATATGTTAAGAATGTCTGGTGAAAAATTTAAGTAAAAATTCCAAAAAATGACAAAGTTATAGCCCAAATAGTACATGCGTTCGTTGGACCAGCGCCGCGCCGCGTCGGGTCATACAGGTAGTACGGCGCCGTCCATTCGGTCTTATTGTGCCCATTGTGTTTTTTTTTTGTATATCAGTATTTTATTGGTCCTGCATAGCCTTTCTGGGTTGATTATTTTAAACATAACGGTTATCCTGACAGAAACTTAGCGTGCTTCGTCAATAGTTTTCCGTCCGTCTAACTATGCCATAGAGCAAGTATCGAAATCTTCGTTTGTGAATAAAAGTATTCAGGAGTAAAGGTGGAAAGGAGTAAAGGTTCGCGAGAAAGTCACAAATCGAGTGAATTGCGGAAAGATCGCAAAAAAAAGAAAATAGCGCCTAAAAATCGATACGACGCAGAAAGAACGGAATCGAATGTTAGTGCCAGTGCCAAAAAATTGAAGACTACACGAGATGTTCCAGTGCCAGAAGACCTAGGTAGACGATATTGGCGTACCTTTCACTTCGGAGAACCTATCTTATGGACCTGGTATCGATGACTCTGTGTAAGTTGAATAAATTTCATGATTTATCCATCGGCAAATTTTCAAACGCGTTTTTCTCAAAACAACGTTTTTCAAATCGGTACCCAAAATATCTCGAAAACGACTGAATAGATTAACTTGAAATTGGTTGTGCTTATTTTATACATAACTATCTAGTCTTTGTCACAGGATTTTTTTTCCGTCTCTTAGATTCTTTTTTTTTTGGCAAAATACGAACGAATTTTTGCATGAAAATGGCTACATTGAGTTCAAGCGTCCGCCATTTTGTCCAAAATCGATATTTTTAAAATCGGCTATGAAATAAGACAGGATAATAGTATCTATTTTAATATCCTCTTTAATTTTTTTGTTTCAGATGATTTTTTACGAAACGCGTGGGTACCGAAATGGCCGATTTTTTTACGGCACTCCGTAGATGACATCACTACTCCGTCAATTTTAAACATTTTTAAATAAAAAAAAATTAAAAACATTCTTGAAAGTGTATATTTTTAACTAGAAAAAACCCCAACCCGATAATTTTAATAGTTTCCCTGAAAAAAATTCTCGAAAGTTACCTTTTTTTTTTCGTTTCCACGTGTATATTCCCCCTTAAATCTCTAATATTACATAATTCTCTTGAAATTAGTCACAACGACAATCCTGAGGAAATAATATTAGAGATTATTACCTTTTTGCAACACCTGCTCAGAAAGTTCAATTTTCGAATGCTGTGCGTCGTGGCGGAAGTGTCCAATATCTGTATCTTCAACACTACCTTTTACTTAATCGCACTAGTGCGCTAAATTTTCTATAACTTTACAGTTTTAACTTAACTATACTAACGTAGAATTCAGATATCACGACTTCTGACTTTATTTAATATACTCTCTGCATTTAACTACACAACCATATTCTAAGCGACAGGAACGATAAAATAAAAATTTCACGCATCCTTAATTCTATTTTCCTCTCGAATTGAATTTTCACAGCAGCTTTTGCAAAAAGTAGTGTTCGACACTCATCCGAATTGCCTATTGCCTACTCGCGGGGTGGCGGCACTCGCTGCGCTCGCACTACTTCCCGCTCGTGTGCAATCAAGAGACTCGGTCGAGTCTCGCGCCAAGTACAGGCAACCCGCCGTACGGGGCACGGCCCGCCGAGACCAGAGATGAGTGGGGAGATGCACAACGCTCCGGTTTTAGGCGATACCAAAAGCATGGCGCTAAATCGTAGCGGCGA